>NQII01000629.1:770227-842698 GCA_002778355.1 Clitarchus hookeri | reverse complement strand
GAACCCCGCATGTCTCTTAGGTGCAAAACCAATACATCCAACGACTTGTTTCATTTTTCCTCCCATCCAAATCAGTCCTTGCTCTTTCTCCCATACAGAAGAATCCCTTTAAACACATGATTTTTTTAAAACCATTCTTCCAACCCCCTCCTGAAATTTCTGTGATTTAGCTTGCATCATGGACTCCCTCTGTAGACACCCCTGCCTAATATAGAAAGAAGAACTCTCTAAAAAAATCTTATGAAAAATTGTGAGGCATGAATGTAAGCCTGACTGCTCTTATTTAAGAATATGCCAACCCGCTAAAAAATATAACTAGGCAAACACATAAGTTTGCAGAGTTTATGTCACAATTGCGAATTTGATTAGCTCCTGTGTATTAGTGTTTGTTTACATATTTCTGGACTGAATCTTTCAATCATTGTAAGTATTATAGACCTCTAAATTCTCTGTAGTCCAGACTTCTCAAGTGCCAAATGCGTAAGGTATGTGTATCATCCTGTAATCAGCAGATTACTCAACCACTAGCCAATTTGTACTACATCCTATGATGAAAAATGTGATATGATAGCCCAGTTCATTAACCGACCATCATCAAGGTAAGATAAGTTGCAGATAAGCCTTGGTATTGATAGGTATTGTTATCTTACAAGCCATGAAAATGGCAGCTGTTGATGANAGATAAGTTGCAGATAAGCCTTGGTATTGATAGGTATTGTTATCTTACAAGCCATGAAAATGGCAGCTGTTGATGATGGCAATTTAGCTTAGCTTTAAATTATAGCCACATCTATAGCTGTTGTTATGAAAAGCCAGCCTGTTGCGATGGATGTATTTCATTGTTGGTTTTGACTAAGTGTAAGGTGAAATAATTGATGATTCATTCTGTATGTGTGATTGTCAGGCTGGCAAAGAAAACTTGTGTAAATACCCAGGACTGCACAAATTTTTTTCCACTTAATATTGTAATTGAACTGTAGGGCAAGATGTATCCAAATTAGACTGACAAACTTCGGCAGCATGTTAATGAAGAAAAAAAAAGTGAAAACATATGTACAACCTGTGGTTTACAGTGAATTGTAAGGGCAGTGCACATTTTTTAAATTGAACCTGAAGCACTAGTTTATTACAAATACTAAAGAAAACTGGATAGTATGTTGAGANAGATAAGTTGCAGATAAGCCTTGGTATTGATAGGTATTGTTATCTTACAAGCCATGAAAATGGCAGCTGTTGATGACGGCAATTTAGCTTAGCTTTAAATTATAGCCACATCTATAGCTGTTGTTATGAAAGCCAGCCTGTTGCGATGGATGTATTTCATTGTTGGTTTTGACTAAGTGTAAGGTGAAATAATTGATGATTCATTCTGTATGTGTGATTGTCAGGCTGGCAAAGAAAACTTGTGTAAATACCCAGGACTGCACAAATTTTTTTCCACTTAATATTGTAATTGAACTGTAGGGCAAGATGTATCCAAATTAGACTGACAAACTTCGGCAGCATGTTAATGAAGAAAAAAAATGTGAAAACATATGTACAACCTGTGGTTTACAGTGAATTGTAAGGGCGGTGCACATTTTTTAAATTGAACCTGAAGCACTAGTTTATTACAAATACTAAAGAAAACTGGATAGTATGTTGAGANAGTGCACATTTTTTAAATTGAACCTGAAGCACTAGTTTATTACAAATACTAAAGAAAACTGGATAGTATGTTGAGAATGTAATGGTTCCACTGATGGCCATGATTGCTTGACATTACACCCATGTGGCAAGTAGGGAGGGAGAACTAGTGTTAATGCAAGAATCACCCACACAAAATGACTCGCTGCTTGAACACTTTGAGTTGGTACCACCAGACTCCATTATAATTGGGGAGTCCCATCTCCTGTAGCATTTCTGTGCATAACCACTGAAAATAAAACTCAAAACAGTGTAATTTTTAAAAGTAAACTTGTTCATTGGGGATGGGGTGCTGAGAGAAATTGTGGAATTGCAAATGAGTGTTGATTAACCATATTTTATGATTATTTTAATAATTGACATTAAATCAATACAAATGTTACCTGTGTATTTTATTTATAAGCAAGTTAACAAAAATAATTTAAGTCAAGATTAAAATAAGTTATTAATTTTAAGTAGACTGCGGCCTTAAAACACATATTTTGATGCTCAAATCTGGAAAATTAAGTCAATTATTAATTTAATTAAAAGTCTCTAAAATCTACTATTCTGATTCACTGAGGGTGGAGGACGGGCCACCAGAATTCTTATATGTTTCACGTTACAGATGCTGTTTGCAGCATTGGAGGATGATTAAATATTGTTATCTAGAGGTGTAATGCAGCTGCATTGCTCTATGGTGAGATTAAATACATATTAAACTCCATATGAGATAACGGATGCAAAGAGGAACACAATTTTCTTTGCTTTGCACTGCATCAGTGCAAATGTCAGGTATTCATATTTAATTGGGTCCCTGCCCATCAAAATATTGCTGCGGAGTTGACTTGTTAATTCACCATATTTTGCAGGTGGTCTCCAGAAGGCAGGACTTGAAACTGATAGTGACATCAGCGACAATGGATGCCACCAAATTCTCCACTTTTTTTGGCAATGTTCCAACATTCACCATTCCAGGCCGTACATTCCCTGTTGAAGTGCTGTTCAGCAAGAATCCAGTGGAGGATTATGTAGATTCTGCAGTCAAACAGGCCCTACAGATACACTTGCAGCCCACAGAAGGTATGCCATTTTATTGTTTTTGTTTTTATTTTGTCGAATTTCTTTTCGACCCTTTTAAAATTGTATGAATTTCACCGAAAAAAATTTATAGTGCATTCTGTGATTGAAACTGAGCAAACAAAGAAATTGTGTGAACATGGATGTACAGTATGTACGCATATATGTGAATGTGTGCATGCATTCATTCTTGCACATGTAGTATTTTAATTTTTTTTTAAAAGGGCCTCTGCTAGTTACACAGTCGCTCTGAAGGACTGTTCCCACTCCACCGTGAAGAGAAACCTGGCCAGAGCTCAACATGAAACTCAGAATTATGGGAGCTAAGAACATCTCTAGTGTCTGTGATCATCTTAAGCAAGGTGGTGACCACAGGTGGTTGCCTATGCTGCTGCCTCAAGGAAGTTTTACTGAGGGATATGGAATTTCAAAATATCTTTCTCCCCTCAACCATATTTCCCTCCACCATAGGTATGAAGGGACATGGAATGCATTGAACCACAAATCTGCTCAGCTGCACCTTCCAGCTTCTTGCCTGGCCAAGGTTGTGCCTTCCTAGGTGACAGTGCCAAGTGCACCACTATATCTGAGACTTTCTGTTTCTGAATCTCTAAGAAGAGGGGACACCAAGGGTATCTAAGAGGGTATCTGAAATCTGCTATTTGTTCCCCTATAGTAATTGTTAGTGTGTACAAAATAATTCAAGAACACACAATTTACAATATTCGTGACATGTACTTCTTGGTGTTACTTGTCATCAAATTTTGTACTGTGAATGCATTCATTGCTGTCACCAAATTCTTATATGATTTGGTACTACATTTGAAAATTTTATTTGTGCCAAAAACAGTAAAATATTTATTTATGACATGTAATTGAGTGTAGAAATTTTCTAAATTTATTTGTTTACAAGTTGAACTCCATTATTCAAAATCCTTTAAACATTTAGGTTTTCTTTAAAAGATACAGTTTGCATGCCCCAAATTATTTTAACATCAGATATCATTACCGTAATTTTCAAGGATTAGATATGTATGTTTTTCCTGTCAACAAATCCCATGAAAATTAACTTATTGAAGGTTAGAGTCCATAATTGTGCGCATCAGCTGAAATATAAGTTTTCTGTGAGCCATACTGCCCTTGTAATTTTAAGTAGTTGAAATACATGAAAGAATATTACATTATTAGTAATCCAGTAAACTAAGTACAGTATCACTGTGACTTGGTGAATATTTAGTGTCCCTACATGAGTATAATGCCTGCTCTCTCTAAAATGCCCCTGGTCTTCTCCATTTATGTTTGTTAAAAATAAAGATGGCTGTATGAGATTTTGTGTTGATTACCACCATCTTAATAATGTAACCAAGAAAGATTCTTACCCACTCCCAAGAAAGATGACATACTGAACAGCCTAATAGGTTCACAAGGGGTTTTCTTCTTTGGCCATGAAGGAGGGGTACTGGCAATGCGAGGTGGCCCCAGAAGTCAAAGAAACGACTGGAGTGAGTAAGAATATTTCTTGGTTACATTATTAAGATGGTGATAATCAACACAAAATCTCATACAGCCATCTTTCTTTCTAACAAACATNCTGAAGGACTGTTCCCACTCCACCGTGAAGAGAAACCTGGCCAGAGCTCAACATGAAACTCAGAATTATGGGAGCTGAGAACATCTCTAGTGTCTGTGATCATCTTTAGCAAGGTGGTGACCACAGGTTGTTGCCTATGCTGCTGCCTCAAGGAAGTTTTACTGAGGGATATGGAATTTCAAAATATCTTTCTCCCCTCAACCATATTTCCCTCCACCATAGGTATGGAAAGGTTAGCTATGGAATGCATTGAACCACAAATCTGCTCAGCTGTACCTTCCAGCATCTTGCCTGGCCAAGGTTGTGCCTTCCTAGGTGACAATGCCAAGTGCACCACTATATCTGAGACTTTCTGTTTCTGAATCTCTAAGAAGAGGGGACACCAAGGGTATCTAAGAGGGTATCTGAAATCTGCTATTTGTTCCCCTATAGTAATTGTTAGTGTGTACAAAATAATTCAAGAACACACAATTTACAATATTCGTGACATGTACTTCTTGGTGTTACTTGTCATCAAATTTTGTACTGTGAATGCATTCATTGCTGTCACCAAATTCTTATATGATTTGGTACTACATTTGAAAATTTTATTTGTGCCAAAAACAGTAAAATATTTATTTATGACATGTAATTGAGTGTAGAAATTTTCTAAATTTAAATGTTTACAAGTGGAACTCCATTATTCAAAATCCTTTAAACATTTAGGTTGTCTTTAAAAGATACAGTTTGCATGCCCCAAATTATTGTAACATCAGATATCATTACCGTAATTTTCAAGGATTAGACATGTATGTTTTTCCGGTCAACAAATCCCATGAAAATTAACTTATTGAAGGTTAGAGTCCATAATTGTGCGCATCAGCTGAAATATAAGTTTTCTGTGAGCCATACTGCCCTTGTAATTTTAAGTAGTTGAAATACATGAAAGAATATTACATTATTAGTAATCCAGTAAACTAAGTACAGTATCACTGTGACTTGGTGAATATTTAGTGTCCCTACATGAGTATAATGCCTGCTCTCTCTAAAATGCCCCTGGTCTTCTCCATTTATGTTTGTTAAAAATAAAGATGGCTGTATGAGATTTTGTGTTGATTACCACCATCTTAATAATGTAACCAAGAAAGATTTTTACCCACTCCCAAGAAAGATGACATACTGAACAGCCTAATAGGTTCACAAGGGGTTTTCTTCTTTGGCCATGAAGGAGGGGTACTGGCAATGCGAGGTGGCCCCAGAAGTCAAAGAAACGACTGGAGTGAGTAAGAATCTTTCTTGGTTACATTATTAAGATGGTGATAATCAACACAAAATCTCATACAGCCATCTTTCTTTCTAACAAACATNCTTTCTTGGTTACATTATTAAGATGGTGATAATCAACACAAAATCTCATACAGCCATCTTTCTTTCTAACAAACATAATGGGAGAAGACCAGGGGCATTAGATTTTGAAAGGTGGTAGGGGCATTGCATAGCTCGAAAAGTCATAACTTTAAATTACCAGGTTTTTCTTTGACTTCTGGGGCCACCTCGTATTGCCAGTACCCCTCCTTCATGGCCAAAGAATGTGAAGTTGCTTTTAATAAATTAAAAGAAATTCTGTTATCTCCCCCAGTCCTGGGCTTCTTGAGTAATGAGGGTGAGTTTATTCTGGTTACTGATGCTTGTGATATAGGAATTGGGGCTGTTTTATCTCAGATTCAGGGTGGAAAGGAAAGAGCACTGGAATTCTTCAATAAGGTACTGGACAAGCCTGAGAGAAATTATTATGTGACAACGCAGGGAACTTCTGGCTGTGTTGAACGCAATTTCACACATATCTTTATGGCAGACACTTTATCCTGAGAACTGATCATGCTTCATTACACTGGCTACTAAATTTCAAGTACCCCAAAAGTCAAATAGTCCACTGGATACAGCACCTGCAAAAATATTACTTTGAAATACATTTCAGGTCTGGATGCCTTCAAAGCATTGCAAATACTCTTTCCAGGAGACCATGAGAACCAAAACTATAACTCCACCACCACCATGCTTAACAGTAGTTTGCATTCAAGTTCGGTCTTGGGCTTTCTTTACTGTATATCAAAAAGCGGACAAAAATGATTACATCTTTTTGCCAAGTCTTCACTTGAAGCACAGTGCTAATGCAGCGTTTTGACGATAACATTAATGGAGCCCCAAAGGAAAATGGTATGTCTTCGCCGCCAGTTAAATATGCCTAGGTGGCGCAGGTGTTGGGAATTTGCCGCCCACCTCCGCAGGCCGCAACAGCAGACCTGGCTGTAATGCACTAGTAGTGTGACGTTGCCAAGTTGAGTGCAGTTCAGCAGGGGGAGGAGCTAGAACCTTGAAAATTGTCCGCTGCTCTTGTTGCTCTGGTACACAAGTGTCCTGTTGACGCATGGCGTGTACATGGGATAGGCATTGCGCTGTTTCCACACCCTGCTATAGTTATCCAGGGCAGGCAGCCAGCTAGCCAGGGCAGGCAGCTGACAACAAAACTTCCGGGGAAACACCCTTGGGGCAGTCCCGAAGCAAAAGGACACTCGGGGAAGAACCGAAGTCGAGAGAAACAGGGTAAGTCCCGACAAGATTGCTCGGGGAAGAACCCCGTGCAACGCGACAGAATTAGCTGATATGCGGCCCTTGACGAACGAAGCAGGGGGTGCCCCCGACGAGAATTAGTGAAGACCCAGCTCCGTAGGAATCCCCGCCACAGTAACTGCACCCTTCCTCCACCCTGGTCGGGGCGTACAAGCTGCTGACGAGACGCAAAATCATGCACAAAAACGTGCGAGGTACACAGGGGATTTCCTGAATTCTCTCTCTAGAAACTGCTGACAGTTAACTTGAATATAGCGGGACACAAGTTAAATTCACGAGGCAGCCGAGGCAGGAGAGCAGTTGTTCAGAGTCAGTTGAATCCGCGCCGTCGGGAGACGCTGGACCAGGGGGAGTTGAATCCCAGCCGCCAGACCAGCATCAGTGAGAATCAGTCAGGCAGACATATTGCACGCAGAGAGGCGGCAGTCGGGTGAGTCAGTCGAGGCCGGGTTTCGGATCCCGGCCGAGTCAATTGTTGCAAGCTGAGATGGGAGTTGTTCGGCGGCATAGCCGCAAGACGAGTTAGGTGTTCAGCCGAGACGGGAGGCGAAGGAGACACGGGAGTAGGCAGTCGTGTGACGGGAACAGTGCCGAGAACTTATGAGTAACTTCCCGGAAACGAGTGGCAGCCCCATACCGAGGGGCGCCATTCCCCAAGAAGATGTAGTCGTGCGCCGGATGGCGACGAGGCAAGCAGTCAGTCAGTCAGTCAGTCAGTAAGTCAATTGTGACGTCACCGGGGAGAGAACCCAGGAACAGCCGAAACTTCATGTGTAAATTTCCGAGACAAACCGAGTAGAAGTGCCGAGAACTTATGAGTTCATTTCTGAAAACGTAGTGGTAGTTTCCGAGGCGGAGAAGTCGAGAGTGCGAGACGAGTCGTGAATATACAGTGACAATTACAAGTGTTCATATGTCCTGCTCTTTTCGCGAAGTCCGTACAATAAGCAATTATGTTGACACATACGTATGCGTGCAGCTGTAATTTTGTATTCCATTCCATCAAATACAACAAAAAAAATTTTCCTTGTAAAAGAAACAAAGCAATATATTACACAAATGTAAATTAACGTACGTTTTCAGAATCGGATATATTCATACACCTTCGTACGAAGAACAAAAGTTTTTGTACATCAACATAAACAATACAAATTCTCTATTTAATATTTAGCAGGCATTCTCTTTTGCTTCAGAACACTTCTCAGACGTACTGGCATTGACTTTACTGGTGTTTGGGTGGCACTAGATGGTATATTGTTACACTCATGAAGGATTTTCTCCTTCAAGTCCCACATGCTTCCTCAAATATGAGGTTTTCGTAGATTTCTATCTAAGTATGACCAAAGATTTTCTATTGGGGTTAATTTTGGAGAGTGGGGTGGAGTTTCTATTACACAAAGACAATTATTGTACAGCAGTCACCTTTGTGTTGTATAGGATTTATGCTTAAGTATCATTAACCTGGTAAATTTTCAATTATTACATCAAGTTGTATGGCACTTCGTCACAAATTCTCTTTCAACAGGTCAATATATTTATATTGATCCAATTATCCTTCTATAAACGCCAGTTCACCAACACAATTTGCACTCATGCACCACCACGCTATAACGGAACCCATTTGTAACGGATTGCATTAATTCTTTGGGGTTTCAATATGTTTGTTTTTACAAGACGTAATAATAGGTTTTTGAGATTTTTGTATGTATGGGCTCTACATATTTCTCAAACCTACAATTTACTGGCATGATACACAATGTTTGGTTCGCTTTGATTTTGTTTTGCAAACCTTTCCTGCAAAATGTCTGTGAAGTATGTATACAGAACGGCATAGTGTTTGTAAACTATTGATTGTCACTGTATGTCTTTTCTACCTCCCATATCACACGCACAGTGATCAAATGCATCCAGTTTAACTGCACAAACACCCTGGCCAAGAGCCTTTAATTTGTAAATTGCCATGTATCTATCTACGTCGTGGTTGCCTGCATTTTTGCAGACATGTACGTAAGTTGGCATGATGCATGCAAGAAATAAATAATACTTAAACAGATTTCCTGTTTTCTTTACAGCACAAAATTGAGCCACTTCAGTTTCAATGTATTTTTGCTGTGGTTGTGACAGATTTTTGCTTAATCTCTTTTTCCACGTGGTCAGTGGCAATTAAAATGCCTTGCCACTCGCCACACGTCTCGCATGGAGTATTGGGTTGTCATAAGCGCCAGACATTGACTCACCCTAATATGTACACTTGGCAACCCTGCGAGATTCTCGCTCTCTGTACACTATTCCCTCTCTGTTGTCGCATACGCTAACCATGTTCATGCCATCATCAGTTCAGCTGCAGTGACCTTCTGAGTTTACAATGTTTAGTATTTTGAGCATCCTAATAGAGATATGCTCTCGCCAACTTTTTTAATCTTCATTTTTAGTAGTATATTGCCAAAAATTGTCCCATTGAATAATTAGTAGCCTCTTTTTTATTTCTGGGATAACTTAAATTTTAAAAAGCTGAATTTTATGTGCTACATTAAAAAAATAAAATATTGCCAAAGTTGTTGTGTTTAAAATGTTATTGCAAAAAAATATAAGAATAATAGGGATCACTACTTTCCTTAAGAATAAGTTTGTGCATCGATAGGCAAGTAGAGTAGATAGATGCCGTTCATGAACTCCTCGGGGTAACGGACTGCATCGACCATTTTTAAAACTGTGCCCACATATTTATACTCCGTTCTAAAAACTTAAGCAAACCATTCTAATGAGTTATTATATTGTTAATGTTGCTCAATCCTTGTTACATCTTCTTCTATGGCCATTCCAACTATTTGTAGATTAACTCCCAAACTTCAGAATAAAGAATGTATTAACTGATTTTTGTTATCTGAGCATTTCTAGTTGTAATGCTACTGAAATATATTCAAGTTACGTTAAATTTTACCTATTGTTGCGAATAAATCGTCAGGTTTGTTGGAAAACGAAACGTAAAAAATTACTTCGCCATTGTTATAACATGTTATATTAGCAGTACTTTAAATGATTCGCAAATTTATATTTCTGGCAGTTCTGTTTCCAAGAAATTAATTGAATGTTGCTACACAAAGATGGTAACTGTGCAGATGGAATAAACTTTATATCCCAATTCGCTCTTCATCATAAATGACGTATGAAATTATTAACCGCAGCATGAAGTGTGATTTAAACTCACACATACTCATACATAACCTCATAATGAAAATAAGCAGTTANTTATTAACCGCAGCATGAAGTGTGATTTAAACTCACACATACTCATACATAACCTCATAATGAAAATAAGCAGTTACTGATATAACTAGTAAGCCTACATTCCTCAACATGGGTGCAATTAATTTTTAAACAATTTCTGAAAAGTTGAGTTGGTAAGAAGTACTTGACTTCTCTTTGAAAGCAATAACATTATAAATGAAACCAGAAACTTATGCAACAGTAGTGAGACAATTACAAATACTCACATGCCTTACCCGGGACTTGAACCCTGAAATCTTTTACTATAAGCTAACATGCAATCCACTGCATTACGGACGTCGGATTCAGAGCATTAACTTTGAATTTAATCANTTATTAACCGCGGCATGAAGTGTGATTTAAACTCACACATACTCATACATAACCTCATAATGAAAATAAGCAGTTATGTACTGATATAACTAGTAAGCCTACATTCCTCAACATGGGTGCAATTAATTTTTAAACAATTTCTGAAAAGTTGAGTTGGTAAGAAGGACTTGACTTCTCTTTGAAAGCAATAACATTATAAATGAAACCAGAAACTTATGCAACAGTAGTGAGACAATTACAAATACTCACATGCCTTACCCGGGACTTGAACCCTGAAAACCTTTTACTATAAGCTAACATGCAATCCACTGCATTACGGACGTCGGATTCAGAGCATTAACTTTGAATTTAATCAGTCTAATGTTTCTAATGATAGGGTTTACTAACCCATAATATTTACATGGTCTTTATTTTGAAAATAAGTGACTAAGCCTCATAAAACGTGTACTTTTACATGGCCTACCGTAACACTACTTGTGTGAAGAATTTGATGTAAATCGGTTGTTTGGTCCCTGAGATATGACGTAAAAAACTTTATTTTCTTATTTGATGCTATTGCACAAAATTGCCAGGAAAAGAGGCTCTACATACTATGCTTATAATGTGTACTGTCTACATACAAATTTTGGTTGAATTTGGTTAAATTGTTTAATATATATGTCAAACTGTCTTAAATGACTTATGAAACTGCCATTTTGAACATTGTTGTCTGACCCATTTAAATCATGAAAGTTTACATGGCATTCCATAGCATTTATGGTGTGCACAATTTGGTACAAATATATTTGAAATGTTCCAGCGTAACATTTGGTGGGAATCAGTTGGTTGGTCCTCGAGAAATGGCATAAAACCACCATAATTTTTATGTGGCGATCTTAATAAATGGAGGACAAAAAAGTAATGTTGTAGCAATTTTGATGATTGTATACTGCCAATTTACAAAGTTAAGTTAAAATAGATTACATAGTTTCGTAGATATCACCCACAAAACTAAAATTATTTTATAGCTGCCATTCTGAAAATATGTGTGTCCTACTTAAAAAAATACATTTATTATTATGGCCTACCACAGTACATCTTCGCCAAATTTTGTAAGAATGGGTTGATTGTTTCCCGAGATATGAGATAAAATCATAATTTTTTATTGGTAGGGCTATGTTACAAAATTGCAGAAAAATGAGGCTCTGCTTAGATAAATTTGATGGTTGTAATATGTACTGCCAGGATACAAACTTAAGTTGGAATTTGTTTTGTTAATAAAATTAACTGAGCTAAAATATTTATATAGCCACCATTTTGAAAATAAGTGCCTGACCTACATAAAAAATACTAGTTTACACCACTTGCTGCAGTACTACTTGTTTGCTGAATTTGGTAGGAATCTGTTAATTATTTACCAAGTTATGACATAATAACTTTATCTATTCGTATGGTGCTATATTACAAAATTGCCCACATAAGTTGTTATTTATTGGTATATATGATGCTTTTAATAGATACTTTCAGTATACAAAACTTGGTTGAAATAAGAAATTTGTCAGACCAGGCATTGTGTTTCCAGTCATCAACAGTCCAATGGCGGTGTTGGCGGGCCCAGGCGAGGTGTAAAGCTTTGTGTCGTGCAGTCAACAACGGTACACGAGTGGGCCTTCGGCTCCGAAAGCCCATATCAATGACAGTCCTTTGAATAGTTTGCACGCTGGCACTTATTGATGCCCCAGCATTGAAATCTGCACCAATTTAGGAAAGGGTGGCACGTCTGTCACGTTTAATGATTCTCGTCAGTTGTTGTTTGTCCCGTTCACGATCTTTTTCCGGCCACAGCAATGTCGAAGATTTGATGTTTTACCGGATTCCCGATTTTCACGGTACACTTGTGAAATGGTCGTACGCGAAAATCCAAATGTTATCGCTACCTCGAAGATGATATGTCCCATCTCTCGTGTGCTGACTATAACACCACGTTCAAACTCACTTAAATCTTGATAACCCGCCATTGTAGCAGCAGTAAACGATCTAGCATCTTTGCCAGACACTTGTTGTCATATATAGGTGCTGTCGACCGCATCGCGTTACTCTGATTGGTTCCATACCTCTGTTATTTGCATACGTACGCCTATACCAGTTTTTTTGGCTCTCCAGTATACGTACATACACACACACACACATACATGCACGCAATCAAACAGACAGGAAAGTGATCTCATTAGTCTTTCTTTCCTTTGGAAAGTAGGCTAAACAAAACAATGCGCATTGTGTTTCACTGACTATTTACTCATCATCAAGAACACATTCAAACTTTCATTTTTTTAGGGTTTTGAATTTGGAGCAATTCTGAAATGGTTTTTAGATATTTACAATATATAACCAACCGTTTGAAGCAAAGATCATAACGATATTTTATTGGGTTACTAAGCTATTGAGAAGTCTTTGAAAACACATTTTAGTACTCCTTTTTGAATTCTAAGGTAATGAATTTCAAAAATATCTTAAAATTAATTTGTAGGCATTTGTATAGGTAGCCTTTTGAAGCAAAGAAAATAACAATAACTTATTGCATTAATGCTCTGTTAAGGAGATCTTGAAAGCATATTTCAACCCTTTTCACCCTCTTAAGGGTTACATTAAAAAAAATCTTCAAAGCAGTTTTTAGTTATTTGTATAGGTTATCTTATAAAGTTAAGAGCACAGCAATATCTCATCAGGTTAATAAGATATTGAGGGGTCCTCGAAAATATACTTTACTGCTTTTTGCCCTCTTAGGTGTTGGATTTCAAAACGTCCTTAAATCAGTTTTTAGGTATATGTATAGGCTACATTTTAAAGCTAAGATCACAATCATACCTTGTTGGATTAACAAGCTATTGACGAGTCCTCAAAAACATGTTTTACCTCTTTTCACCCTCTTAAAGGTTAAATTTCAAAAAAATTCTTTCTTAATGGGTGCCTGCACCCTAAAGGAAAGCCATCACTAAATTTCCAAGCTTTCGCATCTAACTGTTTTGTCTGTACATTGGTGAATGAGTCAGTTAGTAATTTCATTATAATATAATGTAGTTGCAGTGTATAACATTTACTCAAACTATATTTTTGTTCAGCTACTCTATTCGTGTAACCATGAATAAATATTTCATTTTTACGGACTGCAGCCTGGCATATTTAAAACAGTCTCAACATGTTTGCACCCTAACTTTGTTGTAAATGATTCCAAAGATATTTTTGCCCAAAAAAATAATGAAGTTGATTTTATTTCTTAAGCGAAAAGGTCTGGGTGGATATGCCAAATACGCGTCTTTTTTTTAAGGTATGCCTTGTGCCAAAAAAAAACAGGTAGTCAGGGGATTTCGCTCATTTAACTGCTCGTTAATCCGCCTGGCTGTGTGAGGTTGCCACTGCTTGCAGCTCCATCGTGGCCTTGAGCTCACTCGTCCTTCAGTAATGAGCTGGACATAAATGGGCGCTGCAGCGCGCAGGCAGAAAATAATATTAATGGCACTGTTAACTATACTCGCAACAAAATGCATTTTCCAAGGTTTTCGTTGGATGGTTTCACACTAAAGCGTGGTTCAGTTCACATTTACACCGATCACGTAAAATGAAACTGTCTAAATGTAAACAGATATTCTGCATTACTGTTTTGGTGAATGGTTGAAAGCTCAGTTTATGACTGTACTAGTCTGTTGTTATTTAAAATGAGGATTACTATGTAAACGCACAACAAGGAACTAGAAGCTACAGATATTTTTACTTTATTTTTGTTACTCAAAATATGTTACAAATATTTTATTAAATAATTTTAAATATTTCTCAGAGGTAAGTTTTTGAAGGAAAGGCTGCCCACTTGTTCAGCACCTTGCAAATAGAGACAATGAGGCATGTGATGCGTGTGCCTGGGTCGTCCTCTGCACTCACACATTTCTGGACAAAATACATATGTTCTGGTAGGTGAAATGCTTAATGAGCGAGTGAAGAGATTTTGGCGGCTCTTAACATCGGGGTCTTGAGAGTCGATGTGGGTGAAGCGAGATGAGTATGGAGCAGCGCCGGAATACATGGGTGGAGAAACTGGACATCCCCGTGAAAAACCGCCGACCAGCGGCATTATCCGGCACGTTTCCCTCATGCGAAAATCCAGGGGTGACCTCGCCGGGCATTTAACCCAGTTTGCCTTGGTGGTAGGAGAGTAGTCCAACTACTACACCACTGCGGCCCCCGGAATGTTTAATGTTCACTTTTGGATTATAATTGTTGTCTGATATATGTAATGATGTCCTAACAGCAAATGTGTACTAATATGCTATAACCAATTATTTTGCATATATTAATATTAGCGCTATGTTTTAAATGACTGTGTCTGTTTACAAGCACTCATGTTAAAGGATATTTTGTTAACAATAATGAAAACAATTGATCTGATGAAACCAGTATAAAAGAACAGCAGAAAACATGCCTTTACCATGCCATGAATTGCACATAATGCAGGTAAATTATCTCTAAAATTTAGGTGCTGAAAATATTTTGAAATTGGACGATACTGCATGCTCAGTTGCAGAGATGTTTGTACGAGAATTACTGAAAGCTTTCCAAATAACCTATACAATTGTTTGGTCTGGTTATGGAGCAGACATGAATACGCTCACTCGACCAGGTGCGGGTCAGCATTTGAGAAGCAAGCTACTGTTGGCGCCAGACGTGGCACTTGTTTGAATGTGGGTATTGGGGTTTGCTGGAGAGAGGTGAAACAACTGCGTGCGCAGCTCTGTCTTTGTAGCATCCTAACTGAAAACATCCCATCACACACAGTTTAAATGCAGAATTTGTTTACAATAGATACCAGTGAAAGTTTAGGAATGTATAAAATGGTTATTTATAGAAGTGAAAGGAAAGTAGCAAAAATGTTGTGACTGCGAGGCTAATTAAGTACAAATGTTAAAACATACTGATCAACAAAACAACTGATAGAGTAGCCAACTATTCTGGCATCAGTAACAGGTTTGTCCAAAGGATAAAGAAGGCTTGTGGTATAATAGTCCATACCGCATTGATCGTTATTACGAGTGCTATATATGAATAAAAGAGCTATAACTTCACCATATTGAAAATTGCAGGCAACTATCAGCAGACTTAAGGCATATTGGCCTAATCACCTTATTCGAGGTCACAAGTTGTACCTAAGACATAAATTTGGCAGCTATACTTCAGTGGATTCAAAATGGCATACAACTATTCTTACAAAAATTCTAAGGCATGGTGGACCATATTGCCTTGGTAGAGGTTACAAGTAGTACATATGATATGCATTCAGTGGTTATAACATCAACAAATCCAAAATGGCAGCCAACAATTCTTATCAGAGGGCTTATTTCTTCTTGAACAGGCTTTTACTGGTCTGATATGTCCCTAGTTCAATGTTCCTTACTGCAACAATCGCTGATGATGACCAACTATGCCTTTAAGTTGGTGTGGGTCCGACATGGATGCTTAAACATGACTATTGGTAAGGCAGTCACTGGTCCTGTGTTTGCAGCTTGGGCTGATTACATATTTACTTTTAAAAATGCTGAACGGTGCACCTGCTCCTGCTAACTTCTAAATGGTGTTGAACATGTTAGAATAATTAAAGTTTTGGTTGTTGTATTAGGTTTAGACTTAACAACATGAATAAGAAAATGTGTAACATTTTATATATAAGTGCATCTGTGCTTACAAAATTTCATATGGCTCTATACATAGACATACAATGACATTTTCTGATGTCATATTGTATCTGCTCCAAGACCCATTCGTCGGTGGTTCAGCTCCATCCCTCCAAGAGAGCAGTTTTTGAGTAGTTTTTGCATAAATGCACTCGTAAGGGTGAGAGTCCCCACCACCATATACATCACTAGCCGACCTTACCTATGACGACTAAGGAAACAGTGCAGTCTAGTGGACGAGAAGATAAACTAGCATGGCAGCCACAAGTAATGCACTCTGGTGGACGATGAGAGAAACAAACATGGTGAATATTACTGGCACACACTGGCAGTTATAAAAGAAGATGAACGACATCAGCACACTCTAGAGGCTGTAAACAAAGGTGGTGAATCAGACTAGTGTTGTACTTTAATGACAGCTCAGATAAATATGACAGTACAGCAGAAACAAAATGGCCACTGGAGATATGAAACAAAACTTTGACAGTAAACAAGATGGCCAAAAATCCAACATCAAGGGCATGTTCGGTGGCTGCCATATTACGGCCACCATGACATCATCCAATGTGGTGGATACAGTACCAAACCTCATTCCCCAACCTCTTAAGAACATTTATTTTCAGTTCGGAAGATTTGGTGCTGATTGTCTAATTTCAGTTTTGAAGTTTTCCAAAATTAATCCACCTTTTGAATTACATTCCGGAAAGTAGTTCAATGTCGGTGCCGGTCCCTGCTTGAGAGTATGGGTTCAAGTGTACTACCCTGTGGAATTATATTATGGTGATGCTGGGACACAGTTGTCTGTGGTGGGAGCATTGTATTTAACAGTACCCTTCGCAGCAGCAGTAGCAGCAGTTGTTGGCAGTGCCCGCGGATTCTCAGCCTCAACTGTATAATTATGTCGGTCAGGTTTCCTGCTGGCTCGACAGTGTTGATAGAATCATGTATTTAAATCGGACCAAGCAAAAATCTGAACAGAGGTAGAGCTAGATGTAAATGGTACTTAGGCCAGGAAGAAGTGTTCTCATGCTTGTCTTCAAAAACATTATACAAGTTTACACAAGATTTTCAGATGTCAGTTGCTGAGAAATAACTTTAAATAGATTTCCTGAACTGCCATATCTGGATTGTGGACAGTTTTTTACATCAGAGTATTATCTGCTGCATATAAGAGGTTTTCTGTACAAGGTCTATAGCTGTGTCATACCGGCTGTGTCATACCGGCAGGGATATTCCTTGCCATTAACCTTTTGTCCACCTAACTGCAGCCAAAGTATAGGACCACATGGTGTGGATGCAATGCACTTTACCATGATCCAGTGCTGTTACAGGCACACTACAGGCTGACCCTCAAGATATTGGTAGGAAAAACAGTAAATAACAGACTTCACACACTAGTTATCCAGCAACTGGGTTTTGTTGCTCGTTATACAACATACACATTTAGTGTGTAATAGAGTAATACCCCGGACTTACGCGATAGGTGGGACCGAGCGATAACCGTGTAAGTCGAATTAACGTAAGTCGGGGTTAAATTTTGCATATAAATACATATAAATTATGTTTAATTGGGACCAGAGTCTAAAGAAAACAATAATTTAGAAGAAAAATGGTTAATAAAATGTTACAATTTACATTGTTATGAATAAAAAAACGTAAACTGAAGTTATTTTCACGTAGAAGGCTTCATATATTCTAACATTGTCGCCTGACGAGTTAAATTTTTCTTCTTTTCACGCAAAATTTCCTTGTTGCACGCCAATAACTTTTTATTCCCCTTTTGTAATAGAAATGCGCTCTTTCTTCGAGTCTATTTTTTCTAAAATTTGTAATCCCTTTTCAATTGAACTGAGGCCTTCTGTTAAGTTTGCAATCGTCATTTGATTTTCCGATTCAACTTGGTCTAATGAATCAGTTTGTTCAATGTCTTGCTCATGCTCACGCATTTCTATAAGCTCGTCAATTGTCGACTCTTGATTGTGTGAATCCAGCAATTCTCGAACGTCAGCACCATCCACCTCTAAATTTAATTGTTTGGCAATATCGACCACTTCTTCAATTACACTATCGATTTGTTCAAGATCTGGCGCTGATTCTCCTTGGGTTTCGGTGGTGAAAAAGAATGGACACAGTTTTTTCCAGACGCCATTCAAAGTTTTTTGTGAAATCTTATTCCAAGATTGTCCAACAATTCTAACAGCATCTAAAACATTGAATTGCTTCCAAAAGTCTTTGACAGAAAGCTCGTTGTCTTGTCGCATAGCTTCATGTAGATGCGCAAACGATCGTCTTGTGTAGTAAGCTTTAAATGTTTTAATGACTCCCTGGTCCATCGGTTGAAGCAAGCTGGTGGTGTTTGGTGGCAAAAATACAACTTTCACCCATGGGTCGAAATTAATTAGAGCTGCAGGAGGGTGACCTGGTGCATTGTCAATTATTAGCATCACTTTAAATGGGATTTCTTTTAATTGGCAATAACGTTCGACTTCAGGAATAAAATGATGGCCAAACCAGTCTTCAAAAAGAGAACCTGTCACCCAAGCTTTCGCATTAGACTTCCAAATGACGGGCAAACCAGCTTTAGATTAATTTTTTAATGCTCTTGGATTTTCTGAGCGATAAACTAAGAGAGGTTTCAATTTACAATCACCAGCTGCATTCGCACCAACCATCACTGTCAATCGATCTTTGGCGGCTTTAAAACCTGGAAAGGTTTTCTCATCACGTGCGATAAAAGTTCTTTTAGGCATTTTCTTCCAAAAAAAAAAGTTTCGTCTACGTTGAATATTGTTTGGCTAGTGTAGCCACCTTCTTCTATGACTGTCTTCAGTTTTTCTGGATAGAAAGATGCAGCGTCTTTATCAGCGCTTGCTGCCTCTCCACTCTCTGCNCTTTAAAACCTGGAAAGGTTTTCTCATCACGTGCGATAAAAGTTCTTTTAGGCATTTTCTTCCAAAAAAAAAAGTTTTGTCTACGTTGAATATTGTTTGGCTAGTGTAGCCACCTTCTTCTATGACTGTCTTCAGTTTTTCTGGATAGAAAGATGCAGCGTCTTTATCAGCGCTTGCCACCTCTCCACTCTCTACGATGCTATGCCAATTACAACAACTTTTGAATCAGCAGAACCAGCCGTTACTAGCTTTAAACATTTCATCTTTGGCCGCCTCCCCAGCTTCTTCTCTTAGTCTCTCAAAAATCTGCTTAGCTTGAGAGCACACCGTGTTTTGATCAACAGGACAATTTTTCACTCGTACTTGATTATCACACCATAATTTTAACAATGTTTCCATCTGAGCGATAATACCATGATGTTTACGAATGTTGCTTGAATTCAAAGATTGAGAATCTTTCACAGCTTCCACAACTTTTTCTTTACCTTTTATAATCGTTCGGACTGTTGATTCCGGTAGGTCAAATTTCTTTGCCAATTCACAAATTTTAATTTTTGCTTCAAAGCCTTTGATAATATTCAGTTTACACTCCAAAGATAGTGATTTTCTTTTCTTGTTTGATTCAAATGACTCATTTTTATTCTTTTGGATGACATAATTAGAGTTAACAATAAAACGCACTGTGTACGTAAAACAATTCCACACGAAACACGTTTGAACCTGTCGTAAACCGAACACTGACTGGGCGGGGTGGGAGAGCCGAGGCACGCACGGCGCTCAAAAAGAAAAACCGTGTATCTCCGAATTCACGTAAAACGGGGTAGCGTAAGTCGGGGTATTACTGTACTTACATTAATTGGCACAGTCCTCGATACTCTCACATGGTCACATAAATACAAGTTACATCTACATTTTAGAAGTGTGCTCATTCTGGAAGACAATTTGTTGCTCATTCAAGTCTCCCGTTAGCTGGGATATACTAGGATAGAGATCCAGAGCATGTCAGTCCCATAAACTTAAGTCTTCCACACATGTGAGTATGCTGTGATGGCAAAACCTGATGGCTCTCCACATATGACATATATCTTGCTCTTACCTTGTCTGCGGCCACTTCCAGACTGATGGCAGTCAGAAAAAGGTTGCTGAAAACGTTCCCCCAACCATTATACAATTACACTAATCCCTTCATTAATAAACAGGAAAACACTTTTACATAATACAAAATAAGTTTTTGCCTACTTTGTCATAATGTCTTAAATTAAAATCAGAATATTATCCCCAATTCTGAGTGGTTGGGGAGTGTGAGTTTATGACGTCACAGCACCAGCGTGATCATCAGTTCTGAATCACTGGCTGTTTCCTTATCCTGGTCCTCTGTATCTGTTACATAAGTCACCCTGCAAACTGATATTACAACTACATAAACAAAAACCCTTCTTGAAACACCAGCAGCAATTTGCACTGCTGCACTCAACCTACGTGGCATTGCTCTGCTTTTTTCCCCCTACATACACACTCATGCCAGTTACTTTCCTGGGGTTGTCTCAGTGTGCTGCCAGGAGAGATGTCAGTATCAGGCTATTATGAACCTGAGTGACAAGGCAGACCAATGTTATTTTAATACTTGTAATACATATTTCGATTAATTTTTAAACCTTGATAGCATCCAGAATCCCTTGCTAGTGTTATTGTAACTACCTTCTAGTTCCATTATTCTTCAGTTTCTCGTAAGGAAACTTCTAAAAGTGTGTTTCCATCCACACATTCAAAGGTCATTACTACTGTGACAGATAAGAAAAGAATAAAGGAAAACACAAACTTAATTTTTTAATTGCACTATTGTACTTCTAATGATACAAGTGTACAAAAGAATATTATTAATATTGCAGCTCTTTGTGTGTCTTCATCACCATTCAAGATATAATTGTATCTGTCCTACTGTTACCCACAGAAAGGCATACAGTCTCTTTGCACTTCTTGGTAGTGTTTTTTTGAGACTAGGTCTACATTGATACCATGTTTTAACTCCACTGCAGCCCCATACGGTACTGGTATTTTCAATACTGTAACACATTTCCAGTTATTCTAAAGGATCCACCACCATGCATTCAAATAACCCTATTTAGCTGAAATAACAATTGGTATTACCCACATGATAGCACTCTTTCCAACTAGCATAACCACTCAAGTTCACTTTCTCTGATAAAGTACCATGTTATTTGTATGGTTATGGTAGTAAAAAAACAATTTTTTACAAAATTACAGTTTTTTTGTATTGAATACAATGTTGTTTATGGCAGTGTAATGTGATGATGTTGCAGGAGATATATTGATATTCATGCCTGGTCAGGAGGACATTGAGGTGACTTGTGAAGTGTTGACTGAAAGGCTGACAGAAATAGAAAATGCCCCACAGCTGTCAATTTTACCAATATACTCACAGCTACCATCTGACCTACAGGCAAAGATATTCCAGCGGTCTCCAGATGGGTTACGCAAGTGTGTGGTTGCCACGAACATTGCTGAGACATCACTCACAGGTAACATTCTCATACTGGTATTCACTGAAAACTTGAATAATTATTTTATATTGTCGACTAATCCTGTGAAATGGTCAAACTTGTTAGCCCAATAGCCTTTGAACTACCACTACACTCTACCTTCACCACGCTATGGTTATGGCCTTGAAAAGTGTCAAGATTTAAAAAACATCAAATTGTTTTATGTGACCTTAAACAATTAAAGTACCTGACACTTCATTTCACTCATGGAGCAGGGATTTAACTTGTACAGTTGAACATAGTATTGAAATTTATAGTTAAGGTTATTGTTGCCAAAATTGGTTCTCTTAGTAACAGAAAATTTGCCAGAGCAAGGAAGTGGAATCTATTTAAAGATGACTATCTTACCAGTCGCCATTAATATTCTGAATGACTAATCATATAAACTAAGATTTCCTAAATTTTTCATCTTGTCTCTGACAAAAAACAAAGAAAATCATTTATAAAATTAACTCTTCTTCAAAGTTGTAAAGCATCTATCTCCATGTTGGTGAAACTTTTTGTCAAGAACAAAGTTAGTACCAAAACTGATAAAAATTTGGTGTGGTATGCAAGATACTTTATTACATCCAGTTCTGTTTACTTAGGTTACATCTGACATTTTAACAGTAAGTAACATAGTTTGTGTTTAATGCAAGCCATTGCTGCCAGCTGCTAATTATAACCTTACTTTTCCCAATCATTACCAATTTACCACAATCCTTCACACTATATGTTTCTCTCTGTAATCCAAGTCGATATTACAGTTATTCAGCCAAAACCCAAATCCATGTACTGTATGTTCAGCCATTGAGGTTTGCGCTATCTATCTAGGACAAAGTTCCCATGATGTCACTGATTCCTAGCACTCTTCCTGTGGCACTAACAATACCTGGTTGAAATCCTTTGAAATTTTTAGACCCTGGTGAACTTTTGGCTTGGGCATGTGTAAGCGCTTCTTCCTTTACCCATTGAGCTTTCTGTGACTGCTAGGTTCCGCCAGCACAGCTGTAGTTGCCAACATTCTTTGCTGGCACAGCTGTGACTTGTGAAGGCTGCACCATCACTCCTCTTTGACTTGACTGGCGATGTATCTCTTGTCCACCTTTCAGGCATGTTAGCATTATTTCATGACTTACCCCTATCTTCTTGGTTCAACAGGTGCTTTTTACTGAGATGGTCAGTATGACAGAAACATATCTGACCTTGAGTTGTAAACTTGATAGGTAACTGGACTCACTCTACCTTAAATTTAACCAGGAACTCAGTTCATCTTTCTCCCTTCACATTTCATACCTATTCGTAGTAGGGATGTCAAACTCAATGCCACATTCCTTGATATCCACAATTAAGGCATCATAGAATTATGAATTGAAATACTAGGGATTTATGCATTAAAAGCCAATTTCATGTAAATAACTTAATTCCATTGGAATGATTTAAGTATTGCTGTAATTGTATGTATTATTAATGATTAATGCATTTTTAATGCTAATTTTGACTCTTAAAATAGTGGATATGTAGATAACTACAAAATTTAAATTCTCAGAAATGTTTTACATAACCTATTTTGTTCTAACAAAAATAAATAATGTAATAATATGTATCATAAAAAGTGATTTGGTACCACCAATTTGGTATAACAATATTTTGTCAAAATAATTAACATCTATTTTTAAGAAAGCCATTGGTATTGATTTGAAGGAAACGTTTGAAAGGTAAGAAATTTTTACATTTGGCTTTTGCAAAGCATTCTTTGTTAAAAAAATCATGGGGACATCATAATATGCCCAGTGGATACAGTAGAAAACAATAAATATTGTGCCAGGCCTCGACAGGTATTGTTTACATGTAGCACCATGCTATTTTTGTCCAATAATGCCACACATATGTGAACAAAAGTGAGGCGAAATATGCAGATTAGTGTAGCTATTTCAATACCTTTTATCATCAGTTTGAATGCAGGATTTGGGGAGTTCAGATTGTGGTGTGCGTATTCATGGGTATATTCAAATTTCACGGTGTGAAGTGTTATATCAAAAGATGTGCGGAAGTTGTAGTGTGTCACGACATTTGTGCCATTTTATGTTGCGATGTGAGTACTTGTAGTGTTTTTGTTGCGGATATTGGTGGTGGTAGTAGGTCATTCGTAATTAGTTTATGTTGGGTTATGTCTGTTTGGAATCTGTACTGTCCATTAAAACTACCTCCAGAAAAGATAAATCGCACAAAATCTATGCCACGCTGCTTCTGATCGCACGAGTGTAGAGAGCACATGCCAGTTTACCTGCTTCATACAATTTTACCTGCTTTATACAAATGTGGTAAAATTGTATGAAGTAGGTAAAACCGTATGAAGCAGGTAAATCAGCATGCCCTTGTCACTTGCTGTTGCTTGCACTACAGGAAGAAAAGTGACACAGATGTGATTTTGCTGGAGCCATTTGGAGACATGTTTCACATTTTCTGTGCATTTTGGCATTTCTTGTGGTTGTATCTTTCCTATTTTTATGGAATTCCCAGATTTTCATAGCTCTCCCCACTATCACATAGTATGTCCTGCACCAATGCTATTTATTATTCACCATTATTAGTAGTACTGTTGTTTCATACCCATTTCTAAAAATTTGTTTGAATTTTCATAAAAGTTGCAATTCTTAACAATTATTATTTTCTGAAAGGGGTGTTTGTATACAGCATGACATCAGTGCATGATACATGTGTGCTCCAGACTACAGGCAGTTGATACCCCAGACTGGCCAGAATTAAATAGTATAAGAGGTACTAACTACACTGATATGGCTACAGCAAAAGATCAGAACAACTTCCTTGCACATATTTTGCATTGTAAAGGTAACTGAATTCAGTCTTTGTTGGCATACATAATATACCAGTGTATGTTCTCATATTCTACGTCTGAACTATTTTATTTGGTAAAAAAATATGTCCCCAGTTTTAAATTAATATAGTACTTTTGTTAGTAATAAATTAATTACAACTAATGTTGTTTTAATCATTATGTTTTCTACTTTCTTATAAAACAGTTTAATATTATCAACAATAAAAATAATTGTGATTTTTTGGATTCTAGAATTGAGCATTGTATCTTCATCTGAATCTATAATTGAGAAAAGGTGGTATACTTCATATCATATAAGATGGCCAGATTCTGACAGTAAGTGAGTGGCAACTTGATGTATATGAAACAAACAAAGTTCCGTTTACAAAATCCTGTATCAGCTGATGCACGAACGAACAAAAGTTATTATTACGTTGGCTATTCTGTGTACTGCCGACGCACATTAGACCAGCCGAAAATACGCGATAAGAAAGAGTTCCTAGTTTAATTAATACATTTTATTTTACATGGTCATAAAACAGCGGTTTTCAGTGTTAGAAACTAAACTTTGTGCTAAAGTATAAATGTATAGGTGTTAAAAATTAAAGGCACATTAAAACGATCCATATCCAACTGAAACGCAATTTCAAAACCTTTTTTCAAATCGTAATCGCCCCTCTCCAACCCCGCTTTCATTACGTGCTTAATATTAATTCCAAAAGCATACAGAAATATTGTATAATATTGTTGAATTATTTTTTATAATAATTTGGCGAGAGATATTTCAAATTTGTGTAATTCTGAGCCAGTAATAGATGAACAGTCAACTTTAAAAATACGCTATCTATTGAGCAAAATAAGCAGCTCAGGCCTCGCTCCAAATAGGATGTATGCGTTATGTATCAGATTTTTTCTGAAGCAATACCAGCCACAAAAAAAAGTAGTTCCACGTGCAACATATATAAATTTACAAACAGATACCAGTAGTTTTATTTTTCGCGAGCTCTGCATAAATTTTAAAGTAACGTACACTGAGGAGCCAAAAAAACTGGTATAGGCGTGCGTATACAAATAACAGAGGTATGGAACCAATCAGAGTAACATGATGCGGTTGGCAGCTAGATCGGTTACTGCTGCTACAATGGCAGGTTATCAAGATTTAAGTGAGTTTGAACATGGTGTTATAGTCAGCATACGAGAGGTGGAACATGGCATCTCCGAGGTAGCGATAACATTTGGATGTTCACGTACGACCATTTCACGAGTGTATCGTGAATATCGAGAATCCTGTAAAACATCACATCTTCGACATCACTGCGGCCGTAAAAGTATCATGAAAGAATGGGCCAAACAACGACTGACGAGAATCATTAAACGTGACAGACGTGCAACCCTTTCTCAAATTGGCGCAGATTGGATTTGTGGACTGCCCTGCTGGATTCATGGTGTGAATTGCCTCCTGCATACCTTCAGACATTAGTCGAGTCCATGCCACATCGTCTTGCGGCATTTTTGAATGCTCGGGGTGGCCCTACACGATATTGGGCAGGTGTACCAGTTTTTTTGGCTCTTCAGTGTATATTTCGTGTACAGTGATTTTGAGTACTAGTAATTTCTATTCTGCAGGTAATCGTTCGTCTACGTAAATTATATGCCATATTGTTCTCCGAAAATTAATTTACTTGTTTCCGAAGAAAGTGGGACACGCGTTAATAGTTGTTGAGCAATTCTAACATTATTCCACGACACATATTTCCAACTCGAATATATTAGTTATAATGTCCAACGTGTGATAATAGCTACTACTACCGTTTCGCAAATGTTATCCTAAATTCACTGTCTCAGACAAATAAAAAGAGTTAGCAAATATTAAATTTTTTGCAAGGTTTTATATTTTTATTTTTTTAACCTACTAACTTTTTTAGACAGATGTCAGTCCAAAATATCTTAAAATTTGTTTAGCATTACATTTTTTTGTAGTTACTAAATTTTAAATTAATTGTTTATATTTTTGCCCTTTAACATAACAATTTACTGATTAATGATTTATGTACACATTACTATTACTACAATCAAAGCTACGTATTTCTGAGTAGCAAGTTTGCCTAAAACGTCCCATGAACAGTACATTGACAAGGGGATCGGCTGATAATGACAGCATGAAAATAAACAACATCGTTGCCATGTGGTCAATCGGCTGATGGTGGAAGGATACGTAGTCAGATGTAAACAGTGACGCTACTTTCGCAGACCTGTCAGAATCTGGCCAACTTATATGAGACAGAGTTTTATATCATATCATCACTAGTATTTCTGCAAACTGCATAGGTTGTGATTGCATTCATAGGTTTTCCATCTGCTTATCTGTCTGCTGGTGTGGCATATGTCATGGATGAAGGAATATTTCTGTATGAGAATATATCTGTGCATCGGAGATAAAGGGCAAATTGTCACAAATATGAAAATTCATAGAAGTGCTGTTTACCGCAATAACATGATGGCACTTAGTATCCTTTTCTACTGGCTAAATCGCTTATTATTTCGTATAGTACAGTATATAATGCTTTGCAACCTGGAAATAATGCTAAAAATACAATAAGACAACGTAAAAATGTAGGTTTTGTATAATATACCTAGTGCCCTTTACCTCCAATGCACAGATAGAACTATCCAACATATACTGTACGGTTGTGGTGGTGTTTCTCCTGATTTGTCCACAAACATATTTCAGCAATCTTTTTTTCACATCTCATCTTGTACTACTATTTCTGTCACTCTTCATCAAAAAATTTTCTTAACTCTTATAATGAAAATTGTGGCACATGATTGAAAATATCAACTCTGAAAGGCAGTAGGAACTACAGAAATTGTCACAGCATTTTGACAAAAATTGGCGCACATTGATGGATCTCGTGCCGCAAATAGTATTTCCCGTCTGCCTCATCACTGCCAACGAACCTTGGACAACCTCGGAGACTACTTTGAAGGATGTTAAACAACTCGTACGATACGTGCCTGTTCACATGTGTGTATATAGTTTATATGAGAATATATCAGTTAAACTGTTATTTCAAGCAGCCATGTTTGTCTTTGTTCCTTGCCGGACATTTCTGCATCCATACCCCATGTGGTGTCAATTTTGAAACGTACATGACGTACACTTTGAACTGTACATAGTACATTTTCTGTGTTGGGTCATTTTCGGGAGATAAACAATAGTTGCCATAACTTTTGAATCAGCCCTCGTAGTAGTGGATAATGTTCTGTCTTCAGTACTGTGTTAAGGGTAACTTGACCACTTTGCCTCAACCCACCATTGACCTTCATAACACACACTAACAGTGTGGCAGACTCACTTTTCATCACAGATATAGTTTTATTCATTGCATCACAATCTGATCCATCTCCTGCTTTGCTTGTTTCTTACAGACATATGGAACTGTTAAGCCTTCCAAAACTTAAGCACTGCCTTCTGCTTAAAGTTTAGCTTTGTAGTTTGACCATTAATAGCACCTATTCCATCTTGATGCTTTTTTTGTCACTCTCTCCTCTGCCTCAGGTGCTTTCTTTGGCAAACTAACCCCTACTGCTTTAGCTAATTACACCCTACTAATGCTGGCATATTCTGGCTGAGCTGTTTGACTACTGGTACTGACAAGCTCAAAGATTGCTTATTATGATTCACTTTGACTATTAACTAACCCAGAACAAGTAAATACTGTCTCCCATAAATACAGTACAACCTTAATAAAACGATTTCTTACAGTTTCCAGAAATAAGGTTGTTATGACAAAGGTGACTGCAGAATTTTGGGAAATTTTTGACAGATTTTGACCCACCCCTAACCTCTATACGTCCAAATTTGCAATTTTTTGCATGAAGTCAGTGTTTAATTGCTTCTAAAATGAAAATAAAACTTTTTTAATTTAAATAACATTTTTTAATATGCAGAAATCTTCTGAAAAAGATGATACTCTAGAGATGTACTTAGCCTCCCGTTGTTTAAATACCGTGCTGCGAGAGCTCGAAGAACATTTTCAGTGGCTTCTTGCTTGCTGGAAGATTGAATAATTTGTTATTGAAATATTTATTTATTTCAATAGTCATGCATCTTTTGAATAAATTAATATCCTGGAAGGACATACACAAAACCTGTGTGTCGCCAAATAATGTGTAAGCATCAAGCACCTGTACCTTGTGGTAAGTGCCAAGTTTGAGTTATTAATTACAAAAAGTTATAAAGTAAGTGAGTGAAAAGATTTAGGTTTCTCTTAACATTGAGGTCTTGAGAGCCAATGAGGGTGATTGAGGTGAGTATGTAGCAGTGCCAGAATGAAGGGGTATGGGGAAATAGGATATCCCAAGGAAACCTACCGACCAGCAGCATTGTCCAGCATGATTTCCACATGCAAAACTCCAGGAGAGACCCCGCCGGGAATCAAACCTGGTTTGTATAGGTGGGAGGCGAGAGGTCTAACCACTACACCATCGCGACCCCTGAAAGTTTTAAAGAAACCAATTTTAATGACATTATTTATTTGCCTCTGTCTAAAATATTTCAAATTTTTAAATGAAATATTATTATTCACTTAAACTGTGACATAGGGGCTGATAATATTCAATTGCCATGACGTAATATTGCTAGCATAGATAAAAGAGTTGCGTTACATGTGCTTGATGATTCGGGGGAGCAGAGAGCAGCCTCTGCCAGGTGACTGCGCACATGATCAATAACCTACCAGGTGCATACAGACCACACCCATGAACTGCTTACCTCTCCCAATACTGATCTCCACGCATGTATAACCACACGCACGGATTACTTGCATGTTCAGTATTAATTATTTGTATGGGCAGTAATGTATACACCACTGCAGTAGACATTTTGACACATCTGCAGACTTATTGTCTTAATACCGTTGACAAATGTGATATCTGGACTACTCTGCCAAAGTAAAATACAAGCGTCACTTCAAAACACTTCAACATGTAAAATACTTTTTTCCTTATTTTCCTAGTACTGTATATGGTATATGTTATTATAACAAAGTGTTCTTTTGTTAGTGTTGTTCACCATAGCAGTGATTTTGTAATGCTTTTTTATTCATAGAGTAAGCACAGCAAACTTGTGTAGTGGATGCAAACATTTAATGAAATCATGTGCCAATGTTTATATTGACATGAGGTGTAATGATACGCAAACAGAAGAGAGAAGAAACTACAGAGGGGTTTCAAAAGTACTGACACTGTAAACAGTCTACATTAGTGCAACAAACTGGCTCTTTTTCCATTCATTTTAACAAAATCGCAAGTCCGTATGAAAGACAAGAGTCATCAACAATCATTCTCAAAATCAAGCCAAAAATGTTGTCAAATCTAAGTCCAAAAAAGCTAAGCATAATAAATTTTCAATAAACAGTAATGAAAAACAAATAGAAATCCAAGTTGTAATAACACAAGCAAAGTGAAAAGGCAACCAAGCGAGAGCACGAAAGTAGGACAAACTAGTGACAGTAGTAGGGGTCACATGTGGAAACATTCTGCAGTGGGTGGGCATAGTCAATTCACATTTTAGATGCCTCCAGAGACCATCACCATATCGACGAATATGGTGTGTATAAAGGGTATAACCAGATGACACTTACCTTGAATGATTCAGTAAAACATGAATGTTGTGTTTGTTTGAGACTGTATTTGAATGGCATGAAATAATGGATTTTGCCTGGAATTCATTTGCTTATTTGTTGAATTTTGGAAATTAAGATCCCATTTGATGGAGTACTGCATTTTTTAACAAAATGAAACTTATTAAGGCTCTACACAGAGTAGTTATGTCAGTCTTCATCAGAGCATGTTAAAAATTATATGTTTCATCTACAGATGCATATGTTGCTCAGAATTCATAAAGAATAGCATATTTTCGAGAAATGGTGAAAAAATCTGAGAACTGCTTTTTTGTGCTTACAGATTATGCTGAAGCATTATTACATATGGGCATTCTTTTTTTCCACTTTAATGAAGGAAAGTTATGAATCACTTATAAGTCACCTGGGATAGTATGTGAACTAATATTTTTCTCAATTATTACTCATACTCATTTGCTATTGAGATTTTTTAATCTTTTCATTAGTTCAATAAAGTTTACTTTTATTTTATCTTTGAAGTTTAATGGCAATGGTGAATTCATGGTATTATGTTGGTATGATTGGACTGCGTCCATTACCGACCATGTGACTAAACAAAATAAAAATTGCTCTCTCGCAGAACTCAGCAAGACAAAAAACAAAAAGAAACCTTTTACAACACCACAGACATATAATTAGGAAAAGCTGTTTCCTTGTCAATATAAAACAAATATATAAAGGCAATATACAAAACAATGAGAAAATGAAAACGCAATCTACTGCGATTGTTTATAGTGTCCAGTGTCTCGCCTGAAGGAGGAGACAGATTCCAGGCCTCGAAATGTGATGAAGACTTGTAATTATTATTGAAAAAAAAAAAAAAAAAAAAAAAAAAAAAAAAAAAAAAAAAAAAAAAAAATTTCATAGTTTTGTGTCCTTTATATTGCTTTATTTATTCTTTTCTCTGGTTATTTTACTGATTCCTGTGTTGTTCGTAGTGTTTAATTATTTGGGTTCATAATCTGACGAGGAATACTTTTTCTGGAATTGTGTTTCATTGTGGTTTTTTGTCCTATTTTTGTGTGTGTGTTTTAGTTTTTATTGTTCTGCTGTGTTCACTGATATTGTTTTTGCACTGTTTGTTCACTTTCTAATGTTGCTGAGGCGCGTTATGGCCGCCATATTTGTAATGTTCCACGTCAAAGTACGACGAATGGAAATTACCACTCGGTTAGCTCAGTTGGTAGTAACATGAAACTTTAAAGGTGCCAATAAATATANAAATTACCACTCGGTTAGCTCAGTTGGTAGTAACATGAAACTTTAAAGGTGCCAATAAATATAAATAAAGTCCAATACTTGTTTATTACTCTGTACTTTTATTTATCAATCCAAGAAACAGTTCACATACAATCGTCAGGTATACACATTACGAACCAGTTTACAGTCAAACCAACAGAGAGCAGCACCACAGTCGTTTATTTGAGTGTTCTCGTCTCAAAANCATTACGAACCAGTTTACAGTCAAACCAACAGAGAGCAGCACCACAGTCGTTTATTTGAGTGTTCTCGTCTCAAAAAGCTTGCATCACCCGAGTAACTAGCGACTTCCCACACTGGCGGAGAAATCAACGAGGAGGATTAAGTTGCCAGTGTGGGGGCTATTGCCACGCCCGACGCGGCCTCGGCGAGTGTTGGTTGTCTACTGCTCGGCCGTTGTCCGTTATCTGTCCGTTTGGAAAGGTAGGCACTCTGTATATTACTTCGCTGTGTGCCTACCTCCACTCCTCGCCGCAAACAAAAGCATGGCGTGCGCCGGCCTCTCTTTCCCATGCTATTCCAAACTGCGTAGCCCTATTGAACTGTGTAGCCCTTCAAACTGCATCGTCATTTAAAAGATAATCGAACTTCTTGAACAAAACTTGACGATGTAGTCAGAAAGTTTCTAATTTAATGACAACGCTAAATAAAAACTACGACTTTCGAAACGGCAAACAGATGCCCAATAAAGATACTCCCACGGCTTTAATTTCAAACCTGATAACAATTTTACGATGCCTGGCAAAGTGAAATAAAATGAACCGCGAATCCCAAAAATTAATAATACTGTGTCATTACAACTTATACTGTGTTTTCATTTTTTTCATTGTGTTGTCTTTTCTTTTGGTTTTTTTTTGTTGTCTGTCTTGTTTTGTAATAACAAGTTGTTCATCCATCTTTTTATCATTCTAATNTTTCTTTTGGTTTTTTTTTGTTGTCTGTCTTGTTTTGTAATAACAAGTTGTTCATCCATCTTTTTATCATTCTAATAATATATATATATATATATATATGGTTTTCTATTGACAAGGAAACAACTTTTCGTAATTATCTGTCTGTAGTGTTGNTTTCTTTTGGTTTTTTTTTGTTGTCTGTCTTGTTTTGTAATAACAAGTTGTTCATCCATCTTTTTATCATTCTAATTATATATATATATATATATATATATATATATGGTTTTCTATTGACAAGGAAACAACTTTTCGTAATTATCTGTCTGTAGTGTTGTAAAAGGTAATTTTTTTCATTTTTTCTCTTGCTGAGTTCTGTGAATGGGCGATTTTTATTTTATGTAGTCTCATGGTCGGCAATGGACACAGCCCAATCATACCAACATGATAACTTAAATTTTATTTTATTGCATTTTTCTGCTTCAGTATGTTCTTGCCTTTCGTAATCCTTCGTTATATCAATTTTTTTAGGACATCCTTTGAATTTAATATAGTAACGTCCCCTTGCAGACCCGAAAATATTGTTTTGGACATCATAGACTGGATTCTTCAATTCAGACATCCAGCTACCTGTTTGCCAGAGAAATTGATGTAGCTATATAGAACTCGTACTGTAGATGTCTATTAACAAGAAAATAATCACTTAATTTCTTTAGTTCTGTCTGTGCATCAGAAAATGCAACTGTGTAGATTTTTCTATTAGTTTTCCAGCATGTAAGCTACATTTTACTTAGGTTGTTCATTAATATTACAACAGTACATTGTGGATTAGTAGATTATAGTTAAATAAATTACAAAAGCATTAATTTTTTTCATCAGCAATTAGAAATTCAATTAAAAGTATTTATTCATTCTTTCAAAATCTAAATCTTGTATGTTTATCATTAGCCAGTTCCTACCTCAGGTTAGCTCTTTTTTATCACTTTTTCTTCAAAAATGTATGAACTATGTACCAACACACTATACCCGACCTTGATACAAATACATTATATCAAGGTATTTTCTTGCTATTACACAGTGGTACTGAATTATATTTGTTTGAGCAAGTTACTTAATTTTGGGGGAAAACACGGTGTTAGCTAGAAATCATCTGTTTTCATAAACATTTTACTGCAGTCAGTCATACCAGCAAAGTCAGTTTATACCTATTACAATAGTACGTATTTCTACTGCTAGATATTAGCCATTTTGCTTTCAATTGTTAATAGGTATTGGCTAGTGCTAGCTGGTAGCCTGGGAGGGTGGTATCTATTTTTTTATGTGCTATGTCCAGTACAGCGCTCACCAAGAGATTGTATTGTTTAAAAATATGAAAGGTTGCATTCTTATTTAGTGTTTTTGCTTTGGGGTAATGAACTTGATTGACATACCATTTTATCCCTTAGCACTGAATGGCTTCTCTGCTTCAAACAAAACAATATAGCTCAGATTTACAGGAAGGACATGGTTTCAAAATTCTTAGTAAAAATCACAAATAGAGTTGTTCCACTGAGAAAAAGAAACTTATTAATGGTGTTGTGACAAAATAAGTATGGGAACCACTGTGGTCACCAATAGCGCTTAAAGCAGTGAAAACCTGGATGAATTCAGCTTGACTGAATTTAGAAAAAGAAACAAAATATTATTTGTCACCTTGAACCTTAGAACTGCTGTGTTTATTGGTCAGGTCAGACAGACAGATTTTCTTAGTTAATGGAAACACAGTGGTATTTTAAGCATATCAGATGGGCAGTTTTGAGAATTAACAACCTTAAAGCCTATTGAACTCTCCAGTTTATGTTATCCAAAATTTGGCTAAATTACATACATTCAAGAATTCTGTTGTGAACAGTGGGTCACGTTTTGCATTGTGGTGGACAATGCCTCCTGCCTTGGCAGCTCAAACAAGGAATATCATGTCGGGGGCCGACATGAAATGAGACTCAAACCTGTGTGCGGCAGCACGCAGAATAGTCAGCTGCCGGTGTTGTTTTACAGTACTGCAGTGGCTGGCCAGCAGCAGGCGCCCCTTCCTCCAGCCATGCATGGGCAGCGGGAGCAAAAGGACAGGATGTTCAGTGCGAGAGCACAAGAGTGAGACAGTAGTGACCATGTTTCCCTATGTAGCTGGACACCATCCCACTTCACCCTTCGATCTGTCCCTCATTGATATATAAGGGCCAGGACCAGTGTGATGCACCATTGCCTATTGTGTTTTTGACAGAGACATTGTGTTCCTGCACTGACTTTACAGATTCCCATTAGGTTTTTGATTGTCAGTTATTGTGTTTCTGATCATCAAACTTTGCATTCCAGACATCCAGACATAGTGTGCAGACATTATATTTGGCCAGTAACCATTTCAACTCCCACGAAAATCAGTCTCCAGTTTTATAGTACGAATCTTTGAGTAGCAGGATTCACCCTGAGTCAGAATAGCTCATTATTCCCTAGGAACTATAGAGAGCTTGGCTGAGCGATGTTGTTTTCATTGACAAGTAAAGGGGTTTCTGGTAATATTGCTGACATTTCTCATTCTCTTGACACTTTGTGACACGCGGGGTTGTTACAATCCTAAGGCCAAAAACAGCCTGAAAGGCAGCATTTTCATTCCACCCAATTTATAAATTGTGATTTAAAAAATTACAATGTTTGTAGGCTTAAATTTTATTAAAGTTATTGTGCGAACAAAGAAAGATCATGGACTATTCGTTCCATGTCTGTTCTTTTTTCCATGAAAGTTTCAAAACAAACATTTACCTCACATATTCAGCTCATGTATGTTTCATAAATTAGTATCACATCTAAAAGAATGGGGTAGTCAGTTTAACCTGTGATGTTATCATAGAGATCTTGCTTGTAAATGAGTAAAGTTCAGGTTTGGATGTATGTGTTATACCTTTGCTCTTGTGCTATAACTAATTATGTCTTAAACTTTTGTGTTCTTACCCAGTGTAAACCTTTTCTATATGTGGCTATTCACAAGCATTATCAGCAATTTATTCAACTGTGATAGATAAGTTATTTGTAGTGTGTAAACTTTCATCTTAAGATAAGAAAAAGTGTTTTTTTAGTTTACTGTGATTTATCTGCTGCCACTCTTTGTAAATGATAATGTTTAATTTCAATGTACATTTCATTTCTTTAGGATGAGTACTCACTTGCATTCATCTGCCTGCATACAAAAGGGCAACTGTATTCAAGTGTACGTTAAGTGTATGCAAACTTTAGGTGGAGTGTTTATCAGCCCCTCCGCAAACAGCCTCCATGCGGTTCGCAGACAGTTGTATGTGTGTTTCTGTTTCCCGGCTACAATAAAAAAGCACAGGCAGGTGTATGCTAGTGTGAGAAAGAGACAAATTATAAAAATGTTTGCTGCAACTGCTCTTTGTCATCCTGCCAACCACGAACCCTACTCTCCATAGAACAACAGGCAGTTGTGTGGTAGTTCTTGTATAGTCTGTTTACAGCTTCTTCGCGCGTTTTGAATTAAACCTTTGAAAAATTACCCCATGTATAATGTGTTTGGTTGTTTCCTAATTATGTCATGTATCACAAGCAACATAAATGTATATTATTTTTTATTAAATTCAACTTTTGCTAATATTTTATATAAAAATTATGATATTCCATTTGTAATTAATTTGAATAAAAATAGGGAGAAAATAGGTGTGTTGGTAATCCTAGTAAGAAATAGTTCTAATTGGAAAATAATATTAAAATGAGTTTGCACAAATATGGTGCATCGTCCCTTTCATGTAATTTTCTAGACTTGGTTAAACTTTGTTTCCATGAGGCGTAGGAATATCCTGGAAGTAGAACTTTAGCAGGGCTTCGGAAAAGTTGGAAGTAACCGAGAGTGGACTAAATCACACGTGTCAGTTTTACAACAGCATGCTTTACTTGCTGACTTCGGTTTCAGTGGCCACTAGCTGGAAAGTACAGGGTGCTCTTCAACTAAGACGTTCAAGTAATGCCTATTTTGTGGGGTGCAACATGTAAAGAATATAAAGACAGAAATAAAAATGTTGATGTTATTACGCAACTTGCAAAGAAGTATAATATGATTCAACAGAGATGGAAAAGAAAATTCAGTCTGTGAGGAACCAGTTTTGGGGGTGAACCTAAGAAGCACGACTGTGTGTGGATGTTGGGCTTTTATTTGTCCATGACACAACTGCATGAACTTGCATACATCCACATGCATCATACTCCTGCCTGTGGACAGATGTATGTAGGCAAATGAATGGTAGTGAGTACTCACCAACATCAACCCATATTCCTTGCATACATGCTTAGAAAATGGGAGGCAATGTGATAAATCCTGTCTGCTTGGTACTAAGGCATAACTGTTTATTGTTTTTCTCAGTGGATGGCATAATGTATGTGGTGGACTCTGGCTACTGCAAGATGAAAGTGTACAACCCCCGTATTGGTATGGATGCCTTACAGATTTATCCCATTAGTCAGGCGAATGCCAATCAACGCTCTGGGAGGGCTGGACGTACTGGTCCTGGACAGTGCTACAGGTAACATGTCCTGCTGTCTTACCTAATTCTCTCGTGGAATGACAAGTGGAATGGTTGCTACCTGGCAAGTTACTGTTCTCAACAACACAATATTTTATGTTGTTTTCAAATTAATTTGACAGCCGTAACAAACATTTTAAATATGTTTTGTAGAAAAACAGTTTACAAGTACATTAATTTTTGAACACTTTATTTAATCACCTCATTTCATCTGAACACATATTTATCACAGTGTTCAGTTACTGGCCTTTTATGGCTAATCATTTCCATACCCTGGTAGGCTGGGAATTTGTTGACCTGGAATTCTCATATTTATTATAGTGTGGGGGTTGGGATGCTTACCTGGCTCCCTGTTATCCATATCTACTGGAGATCAGGCTCCCATCACACAATGCCAATGATGACTGCTAAGAACTCAAGGTGCAGCCCTGCAGTTATCAGGACAGCCTTAATCCATTACTGCCATTGATCTTATTCTAAAGCTGCCTTATACTACAACCAGCTATACAGAATGAAATCACTGGCATTGTGGGTTTAGGGTGTTAAGTCTCATACAGGACAAAGCTTTGCCTGCACTGGCTTCAACCCTGCCACTCTCAGGTCTGTGTAGATTAGCATGAGTGCTGAGGCAGTTCTCATACTTAGAATTTCTCTCTAACTTTCCCATGCCTAGGCTAGGTGGGTGGTATACTTTTAGCCATTCAGACTAGGGTCGCCATACATATCTTCGGCCACTCTATTTATTACAGGGCTTTCGAAACAGGCTGGAAAGAGACCAGATTGATTGTGTTCAGAATGTTAATTAAGTAAGATGGGAGATACTGTTCTCCCAGGATATGTAGGAACAGTGCTATCAAGTTCGTCCTATTCAACTCACTAGTTCCCAGTGGCTTTTGGGTCATCAATCTCTTCCATACCTTGCGTAAGCCACGTAACAAGGTGCAAGCATTTGTCACAGCTCTGTGTATCTTCAGCCATGATCCAGGTTAGCAAAAACCTACCTCTCTGGAGATTTTACAGTTGAAGTTTTGTGAGTCGTCACGATAACTTTTAATAGTCTGAACCCAACAACTGTGTAACTCATGAGTTCACAAACTGTGGGTGTATAGCAGAAATACAGTTAAGGATTCGTCCCATGAGCCTATCTGCATAGTATGTCACGGAACAGGTGTAGGTCAGCTACACAGAACAAACTGAGGAGGGAAGCACCCAGAATGAAAGTAAGAACATCAGTGGTAGCCAGAGCTACTCTTGAGCACATAGTACAGAAGGGAGGGAGGGCACTCTCACGTTAAGCTGTCATCGTTATTTGCGAACAATTATGTTGGAAGAGGGAAAGGGAGAAAAGCAAACCGGCACCAATAACCTAAAAATGCCGGATGCAGCCTTCAATAGTCACAGCTTTGTGGTTGTTTGGAGAAAGTTTGTGTTTCATTTGTGCCTTGCGATGTTATAAAACAATTAAAATGCATATAGATTGGAATACAAACGATTTCTGCTTTGCATAATTACAGCACACATACGAAAATAACTTTACAGCCACGAGGCGTAAGCAACGAGCATAAGACAAAGATCTCCAGACAGAGAACAGGTACACCACAAAACGAAATAAAATGCACAAATAAAAAGTAGGAATAGTAAATGAAGAAAAAACTTAACGTAATCTTGCCACATTTGGTTAAAATAATCACTATTGTGGTATATGTTACTCATACAGTTTATTATTTTTTATATTGCATAAGATAAATTAAAACTTTAATGATTGGAGATATGTCGAAGTTGATATACTGACACTACAATATTTTCAATAACACTAGCATAGGACCTATCCAGTGTTGTCCCATGCTCTTGAGCATTATATACTCTCAGAAGGCCAGGGCAAAGAATGGAGAGGAAGTCATCCAACCACAGAGGGGGATCTCAATCTCACATATATGTGCTCCCTATATCTCTCTCACTCTTTTGCATTCTCTCTACCTCTCTTTCTCTCTCCCTCTCATTCTCGCATGCATCAGGGCATCAAACGTTTTCTTACATGTTTTTCTTCCAAGTGGCCCAGGGAGGCAACTAGTGGTAAGGAGACATCAGCTGGAAGAAAAATGAGTCCTGAATTCTTATTCTAACCTCTTTGCTCCCAGCTATCACTCGTTGATACTCAGCAGGGTAACAAGGTTACCATGTGGTGATCAAGTCATGAGATGTGTTTGTTGCCAAGGCATCATCCAACATTGCAATGTCAGATCTACTTATGAGTATTAAATTTTTGTGTTTAACGTACCTTTTACCTTCCTGCCTGTCTATCACCTTGAGGACAATTCACCAGGTTAGCAGGATGAGCCCAGAAGTACAGGTCAAGAGATGTGTTGGTTGTTCTATGTCAGCAAAAATGTCAGATCACAATAAGAGCAAATCCATGTTCCTTAGATCAGTACTTCTAGGATTGTTTCCCCAACAATGCATTTCAGGGACAGCATGTGGGTCATGCTGGAGTTTGCCCATTTTCAACTTCTAGCATACCTATATATTATTGTTGCTTTATTCATAATTCTGCTGAGATTGGCTACCATGCCCAAATATCTGATAGTATCTAACCAATATTTCAGTGGTTTATTGGTTTTCACAAGAGCTGCTAATAAACTAGGAACCTATTTCTATACCACATTTAGCAGTTTCTGCCCTAAACTGCTTCTTATCAACAAACAAACTAGTCATATCAAACTTTAGAACCTATTCCTATTCCTGAATACTCTTGTAGCAGGTTTTCATAGGGTGGTGGCAGATGAAGACCTGATCAGCAAATGCCACATAGTACCATCTGGGATTCAAACCTTTCTTCTTCTCTCTCTCTCTTTTTTTTTTCTTCTTTTTTTTTCATGTGCATGTACGTATGCATATGCACATGTACACGCACACCCACACCCACACCTACACCCTATCCATCTGGCTGGTTGATGTTACTCTGAGGCCAGTCATCCCAAGAGTCATTCTGACAGCTTCTTTGTACTGCTGAACAAGGGCCATTGTCAAGACACACTATTCCATATGGATTAAGCTCATCACACAGCAGTGAACTTAAGTGTTAGAGGTTTAAAATTAATCTTTCTCATATTTTCACCTCATGTAAGGATTGAGTTATGAATTTTTTTAAAAAAAGAAACTGACTACATTAAATATGTGGCAAAAAAATTTATTTTTGAAATGATTCTTTAAAAGGTGCAATGTTCAAGTTGTGTTATTGCTTGACATGACATGGAATATGGAATAAGCCAGCTAATATTCAGGTTAGTTTATTGCTTTAGCCATATTTTTCTAAAAGAATGCATGGGAAATGAAACTAAGCACTGTGTACATAGCTGCGCTAAAAGTTTAAACATTAAATAACTTGTAGCTGAACATGTACTCTGAAATCTTGTGTACTAGTTATATTATTCTTTATTTTGCACTTTGTGACCTTTGTTACAGAAACATAATGCAGGTACTTGTGATTACTTATTATTTTAAATAACTGGAAAACCAGCCCTGTAGTGAAAATCTGTATTTTTTTCTATAGCTATGAATACTATTATTAGTGTGCTCTGACTGGTCAATATGTACATTTTCAGTATAGGATAAGAAGTCCAGAAGCATTTTAATCTTGCTTTACACACAGCCTACACTGTTTTTGCCTTGCCATGTCCATGTGTTTCATGTATGGGATGTTTCACTCACCCTTTGCTCTTGACATATGCTCATAAAAATCTAACTATTGATTGTAATGTACTAAAATTTGCTGTATACATAACCGGGGTGTGTGAGAAGTACACTGATGTCATTGGAAGTGACCTAGTGACATCATTGAAGTAGGCACCATAGTCTTCCTAGTCCTTGTGTGAACATGCACGTGCATCTGAATGATTATCTGTTAAATGCCACTCTTACAGATGTGTGTTTTTAGTCTGAAGTAATGTCCTTGCTGTTTGACACTCCTTATAGTGGTTAATGTTTGTTCAGGTACATTATGAGTCGATGCTCAGTGGAGCAGTGTTTGTTTATCATCCACATGTGCTGGAAAATGGAGCCCATAAAGGCATGCCTGTCACAATTTATTGCACATTTGGGTGTCGGAAACCACCTGGTATAGGTTGATTATTTAGGGGTTGGCGATATGCAAGAATAGCAGCTGGACAAAAAGGTGCTATGGTGTGCCCTGTAGAGTGCGGCAGGCAACAAACCCCTAGCTAGTGTATACTCCAGAAATTCCTGGGTCAAGCCTTGTCGGGCTTCGCACCTCCTCCTGCGAGTTTATATGCTCTGGAGGGAGTGGGTTAGCTGACTTAGTTGGTCCAGATGCTTTGTTGTGTGTCTTTCTAGTGGTTGGGGGCCTTACCATACGTGCACACCAGGTACCTTCACATACCTGGTCCACAGTATGGGTGGCCGTCTACTTTGTTGTGTGTGCGACGTACGTGCAGTCCTGGTTAGGGGCTGGCTGCAGTCCTACTCTATGTCAGAAACTGTTGCCAATTAGCGGTCCCCTGCCGTTCCCTTCTAGGGTGACGTCTACTAGGTTGGGGAAAAGGCACACATTCACTTCAGTGCAAGGAAAAACAGAAGTCAGCTAGAATACATGTTTTATTCTCTCGAGAATATAACATGGTGACCTGTACTACCTCCTACCTCTACACACACTAGGTGTTCAACGGACTTGGTATTAGCAAGACTGGTGAAGGGGCCTGTTGGATTAAGAAGCCTGGCTTGAAGAGCGGACGAGAGTGAATAATTACGTAACCGTGAAGACAACTGAACCCTAATTGTGGCTTGTAGTCCTGAAGGGCCCCGGGGCACCACGTGTGGTGCATGTGTTGGGTGTGGTGATTCTTGATGGCAAATGTCAGAGGTAGCGAAGACTCTTTGTCTGTATTGGTAGAGAAGGCTTCGTCGGCTGAAGAACTGGTGGAAGGTCTCGGGAGAGTCCTGAGGAGGACTGTGTCTGTTTAGTAGAGAGCCTTAGCATGACTGATGCTAAGGCGAGCTACGTGAACCACTAGCGTTTCTGCCGGGCGCACTGCGTTATATTCCTGCCAGCTGGAGGATTCCTTTGTGCCTCGAGTGCTTTGCTAATCTTCAGCCGCCACTCCATTGGGTTTGGGCTGGGCGGTGACGCTGCTACCATCTCTTGGCGGGGTGACGGCAGGGTGGTTTAGGCACCTGTGCGAGCGGCATCTGCCACTCGCTTAGGGGCAAACTCTTGCATGCCGGCTGCAGCTTCTTTACGGGTTTACAAGCGACAGAAGGTGATGACATAATTTCCTTGCATTACGTTGGTGCTGGCCTTGGAGGCGGCCAGTCGAGGTTCGACTACTTGGGGGCACGTGACGCGCATGTTGTGATGCAAAGTTGAAAAGAATAAAGTGTAGGAAGCGTTACGCGTCAACATTACGACCAACAGTTTGATTTTTATGAGCAAGCATTGGGCTAAGAGCCAGTGAAACATCCTGTTGCTTGTAGTGATGTGTGTGTGTAGACTGTACACAGAGAGGCAGTACAAAGACGAGCTGCTGGTGACAACAGTTCCAGAAATTCAGAGGACCAACCTGGCCAACACAGTGCTGCTGCTCAAGTCTCTGGGCGTCCAGGACTTGTTACAGTTTCACTTCATGGACCCCCCTCCCCAGGTGAGATTAACCCCCGGTGCTAGCAGGTAATGCTTGTGTTATCGTGCTAATGTTAGGTAGAATAAACATACTATACTCTACAAAGGGTGTCTCCTTTTAGATTTATCTATCTGAAAATTTGTTGTCAATATAATTCCCAGTATAACTACATTTTGTATTAAAAGAACTCTGTATTTACTTGCAGGCTAATTTAAGACAACAGATGCCATTTACTATACAAAAACTGAATTTATACTGCAAGTACAGATTTGTGTAACTTGGTTGTGAGGATATGTCAAGACCACTACATTTATATTCTTGTAAAGATAAAGGTGTTTTGGGGCAATGGCTGCTTTGGTGCACTCTTACAGGATCGTACAATCTCTTGCCGTTTACTTCCTCATTAGGAACCTGCAGACAATACTGCTGGTGTTTTGTGACTCAGAGCTCACCTTACACTGTGGACTTGCCTAAGCCTGTGTGGTTACAAAGTCCTTCCTCTCGCAGGTCTCCGTACTTCCTTGCAGTGGCTGTGGGAGATATTTCATGTGTGTACCAACTCTACCTGCTTGTCTAGAATCTTGACCAAGAGGCACACTTGTATCAGTGTAGAATAGAGATACTGGGTATGCTGGCGACCTCTAAAGGGCATCCAGGAACAAAGACAGATATGTTAAAGCTCAAGTGGATTATTTGGCAGGGCTTCAGGGAAATTGTGTGGTCTGTGATCGACTAAATGTAGACATCAAATAGGATTTGTGTTGTTCCTTGGGATCTCTCCCTAGTTAGCAATCACCAACAATGGATATTTGTGCATATTCCAATTTTAATACTTCCCAGACTGACCAGGGCTGAGAATTCTTATGGGGCTGTGTGATGCAGTGTGCATGGATGGAGATCCTGGGCCATGTAACCATAGCACACAATGTAATAGATGAATAAAACAGTCATACATGCACTTGTATGAAAGACCATTCTGCTGAGTAGATAAGTAATGGCTTAACATGTACTTGACAGCAAGTTTATTAGTGACTAAACCATTGGCTCAAGAATTAAGAACAGGGAGGAGATGGGCCATGGTTTGAATTAAGAAACCATTCCAACCAACAGTTGACATGATCTTGTAAAACCACGTTCTCCTGAATCCAAGTCTAAAATGTTACCATTTTACCACCTCACTTGATACCATCCCCTTTGTTCATTCCTAGTGAGGATCATGTTGACCTGGAGGAAGCTACCTGAAGGGGCAGCAGACAGCACCAACCCTTTGTAAATGGCTGGGATTCAATTCAGGGTCCCAAACCACCAGTCTGTTCAACCATACAGCTGCAGGTTATACACAGAGGTGACAAAAGTCATGGGATAGCAATATGCAAATACACATATGGCAGTAGTATCGCGTACAAAATGTATAAATGGGCAGTGCATTGGTTGGGCTTTCATTTGTATTCAAGTGATTCATGTTAAAAGGTTCCTGACGTGATTATGGCCGTACGGTGAGAATAAACAGACTTTGAACGCGGAATAGTAGTTGGAGCTAGACGCATGGGACATTCCATTTCGGAAATGGTTAGGGAATTTAACATTTTGAGATCCACAGCGTCAAGAGTGTGCCGAGAATACTTAATTTCAGGCATAACTTCCCACCATGGACAACGCGGTGGCCGACCGCCTGCACTTAATGACCGAGACCAACGACGTGTGCGCAGAATGGTCAGTGTTAACAGACAAGCAACACTGCATGAAATAACCGCAGGAATCAATGTGGGACGTACGACAGACGTGTCCGTTAGGACAGTGCAGCGAACTTTGGCTGTACTGGGCTATGCCAACAGAAGACAGACTCGAGTGCCTTTACTAACAGCACGACATTGCCTGCAGCGCCTCTCCTGGGCGCGTGACCATATCGGTTGGACCCTAGACGACTGGAAAACCGTGGCTTGGTCAGATGAGTCCCGATTTCAGTTGGTAAGAGCTGATGGTAGGGTTCGAGTGTGGCGCAGACCCCACGAATCCATGGACCCAAGTTGTCAACAAGGAACTGTGCAAGCTAGTGATGGCTCCATGATGGTGTGGGCTGTTTTTACATGGAGTGGACTGGGTCCTCTGGTCCACCGGAACTGATCATTGACTGGTAAGGGTTATGTTCAGCTACTACTTGGAGACCACATGCAGCCATTCATGGACTTCATGTACCCAAACAACGATGGAATTTTTATGGATGACAATGCGCCATGTCACCGGGCCACAACTGTTCGCGATTGGTTTGAAGAACATTCTGGACAATTCCAGCGAATGATTTGGCCACCAAGATCGCCCGACATGAATCCCATTGAACATATATGGGACATAATCGAGAAGTCAGTTCGTGCACAAACTTCTGCACTGGCAACACTTTCGCAATTATGGACGTCTATAGAGGCAGCATGGCTCAATATTGCTGCCGGGGACTTCCAACGACTTGTTGAGTCCATGCCACGTCGAGTTGCTGCACTTCGCCAGGCAAAAGGAGGTCTGACACGATTTTATGAGGTATCCCATGACTTTTGTCGCCTCAGTGTAGACTATTGAAGAATTCATATAATTGAAGAGACTCCAGGTTTAGCCAAATTCTTCCAAAGAAGGAGTGTACTTCGCAGCCAAGACATTCATAAGAGTATGGGACTGACTAGCTCTAGTCAAGACTCCACGTTGTAGGAGAAAGAACCCTAGGGAGTACTATTCCATAGAATGTGGTCCACTCTTTTTGCAGTCAGACTGTTTAGTGACAAGAAACAACCAGTGTGTCTCATGAACTGTTCATGCAAGCTCACCCTGTTAACTAGGTCAGTTATCCTTGTCATGATAGCCATGCAGCAAGGTAACAGACGGGTCTGACAAGAGATCTCATTGTTTACAACTTACATTGTGACGATAGTAAAATCTCAGTATAAAGTATTTCACATCACTTTAAAGTACATCTTTCAAATCCTCTGTAGATGTAATAATATAATTTAAAACTTGTTCAGTATAACATATTTTTTTCAGTATTAAGTATAAAATTTCAAGTCCCTCTTTGTACTTTGGCATGAGTTGCTACATAATAATCACACTTGAGATAGAGGTTACATGTCAGCCACCATATTAAATTTAAGCTAACCGTCTCTGTTACCTTAGTTTTTGACGTTCTGCACTTGAGGCCATGAGGCATGGTTTGTTCAGCTAATGTTGGGACTACAAATAAATTTTAGAAATTTCACCACATGAAAATTGTAAAAAAATATGTTTTCTTCATATTTTTTTAAAAAACATAACTTCTCATCAGTGCACGAGACAAAACAAATTTTCACTTAGAGATTTTTTAAGATGTGCAGGATTTTGCTTTTTTTGTTTTTTTCCTTCCCTTAAATATGGTAACTGAGTTTTCGTAGACTGCAGTAGATATGCAAGATTGCCCAGTATGTGGTGGCATCAAACTAGTGTACTGTATTTAATTTTTGTATGCTCTCTCCAGCTATTTAAAAAATAGTAAATTCTGAATTTTTGAGATGCTGTTCCCCAAACTCTGTAAGCCCCTTCAGTTGAGCCCTACACAATTTTTAATTTCTGCTACTTTCTGTTATACTCATGGATATAACAGTTAAAATAAAAGTGTAAAACGTAGTCAGACCAATTCACAATTGGCAGGAGTGCAGTGGCAATCAAATTGTAGCTTTCTTGATGCATCAAAAAAATTTATGAAGGGTTCACTTTTTTCCTTGAAATGAATACTTTTGTTTCAGTTTCGAAATACTGCTTTTGTATGTAAACTGATATTAAAAAATCCTCTGTGATGATTGTTTACACTAATGTTTAACGCATAGTAGCAAATTATTTAAATACTTCCTGTTCTGTGTACAATACTTTTACAATTGAAAACTAAAAGCTGAGGGTAAGAAAATTACAAAAGCCAGTTAANCTTCCTGTTCTGTGTACAATACTTTTACAATTGAAAACTAAAAGCTGAGGGTAAGAAAATTACAAAAGCCAGTTAATTTGATTAGCAGTTGCAGTATTCCCAGCCATCATTCGTTTCCCAAATTCGTACATTCTGCGTGCAAGTGCCCAGTTCACATACATAAAAAAAACACTTGCACAAATGAAAAGAGGTACGCGGTTGCATACACTCGTGGCTGACGTGTCCCTGTGCATGGCACAGATNAAACACTTGCACAAATGAAAAGAGGTACGCGGTTGCATACACTCGTGGCTGACGTGTCCCTGTGCATGGCACAGATTCCGCAACGTCAATTTTTCACCCTATCACGTACTATGGTGACATCACGAACACGTGCCATAGAAGAAGTCAATTGCATAAGTGGAGGAAAAGCAGAACAATACTCTTCCGCACCAGCAAGCAGCCGCCTCTCTATTTCCACCACAAGTGCCCGGAGTTCAGATATAGTTCGCGGGACCAGCAATAACGCCCACAATGTACGTATATGGGGGGCCAAATTCTCTAACGCAATATTAACTATTTCCTTCTCAGGTAATTGTAAACACAAAGCCTGCTGATGAGCAACCACAGATTCGACAAACTCTATCAATGGTGAACCAAATCACGTATGCACGTGCGCTTGATATGTGTAGGCAAGGCGTGAGTAAGAACTTATTGGTGAAGATTATGAAATGAACCGTTAGAACAATTGATCTCCTCGATAATCAGCTGTAAAGCATAACTCTCACATTTGACTGACAATGCATGTAGTAGGGTCTTGTCATCACACAAATGCAAATCAATAATTTTAGCAACCACAATGAAAAATAAAAATAAAATAGCATGGGGCTCCACTAGGAATAGATCCGGGATGTTTTGGATTGAATGAAACAGTAATTTATTTGAGAAGGGGCTATCACTCACTGAGCTCGCCTCCTCCACGATGCGGCTTGCCTCGCGGTTGTGGCCCTGCCAAAAGGCGACAGCTGCTCGTCACAAATCCACCATCGTCACCTCCAGTGAAAAGGACACTTCTGAGTCCATCAAGAAATTTATAAATTCTCCTTCCCAAAGCCCATACAACCAACCAACGCCCTCAGCTATTATGCATAAAAAAAAAAGTACAAATATGAGCCAAAAAGCAGAGTGGCGCATATTAAATTTGTGCCGTACACAAGTTTGTTACAGTGTATGGAAAATACAAATTAATGAGGATAAAAACACATTTTATTCACAAAAGGTGCTTACAGTTCATTCCATAATTCACATCTTGCATTATGGACAAAATTCCAACCAGTTTGGCCCAACATTTCATTCAAGCAAAGACATTAAAGTACCAGTGGGCCTTCAATTTAAAAACATGACTAAATAACAACTGACGCTATTCCCCACCTGTGGCATACAAGGTGGTTCATAGGGTCGTAGTTAATTCCTCCAGGCACAGACTATAAGGTGCCTGGGATTTGAGGGTATTTCAATAAGGTAGTCTTTTGGTGTTNCCTCCAGGCACAGACTATAAGGTGCCTGGGATTTGAGGGTATTTCAATAAGGTAGTCTTTTGGTGTTTCACTTTACAGGATGGATATATTGTCTCGAGTTAAAAAAAAACATACAGAAACACTTCCGAGGTGTGGTGCTCTATTTTGGCTAACTCTGATTAACTGTGGGCGACGTCGAGGTGGAGGGGGGATTTCTCTGGACGGCGACTTGATACTTAACTCTGCTGGTGTGGTATGTTGTCGGCTGTGGATGAGATCCGGCGATGTGGGCAGCCTTGGAAAATGCCAGCGTTTGGTGCCGTCTCCCCTGGACTGCTGTTCTGGGTTCGTTCTGACGTCCTCTCGCGATTTCTTGACGTAACTCTTCTCTCGGCTCTAAGATAATGAACTGTCCTACTGACGTACTCGTGTACTAATGTACTGTTGTGGCCGGGGGTCCGATTTCCCCCGGCCTTCTCTCTCTGCGCAACTAACCTCTCTGTGCGGTACTGACGAACTCTCCGGCTCTACTGACATACTGCTCTCTTTGTGTGTTAATAATTAACGGATTCCACCCTCCCCTCAAAGAGGCTTATATCCTTTCTAGCCTCCCTCCCTAATTTCCGACACGTGTCCCCTTGTTCGGATAAGGGGGAAGGTGGTAGGAAGCAGAACAATGCATTTCAAAACGTGCCATGGTTCCCTGAAGGTTGGGGGGGGGAGGTGGCACCCTTTCCATATCTTACTCTGTCAGCTATTCCTTCCGCGGTGCGTGTTTTCTGACTTCAGGCGAACTGCGTCTGCCTATCTCGTGATATCTCGGCGCTTACAAATTTTACTTGNACGTGTACGGGCTGGAAGCGCGTTTCTATCTCTCTGCTTGACCTTTCTCTGCGGTAGTTACAATTGACACCTGTCTCTCTACACTGGTTTAAGCTGGCGGGGGGGGGGGTGACAGCGCCGCGTCTAATACCTAATTATGTCACGCGTCACAACATTAGTATCATATAACAACTACAATAAAAAGCCTTCAAATTACAATATTTACTTTGGCCTAAAACCTGAACACATGTACTATTAAAGGTAATGACAACAATGGACATCCACATGCAAGACACTCACTTGAAAAATTGTAGCCTCTCAAAGGCGTTTGCATGGGAATTAATTAAAACAATGACACATTTAAAACATAGATTAAACTCAGCTAGGGAGGGGGGTGCTCAGAAGGAGCCAAAGCAAACCCCTGCTTGGAGATGCCCATTGAAAACACATTAAAGTTACAATTTGCAAAATGACTAGATTGCATAAACGTACTAAAGAGCACCATGTATTCACAACAGTACTTAAAAATTAAAATTAAACAAACCTGCAGGTAGGTGAATATTTAATGACAACAAGTAACATCAAAGCAAAAGCAGTGCGGAACATTTAACCTCTGCAATGCGTTACAAAATTTTGCCGCCACAAATTGACCTCAGAAAAAAACATTTAAACTCTAGGACACCAATACATGAAACCGTTTTCTATACCGTCCCTGCATTGTGTAAAGTTAACCGAAACCATAATTTTGAATGGTAGGCCAAAAAAGAGTTTGGAATACGATGGACAGTACAAATACTGTGAAGTTATGTAGCCCTCGTAGCAATACATCAAAAAACACTTAAAACGGTTAGATGCACCCAACCCATCTGCATGGTAAAGCTGCACGTCAGTCACACCAATAAGTTACGTAATCAAATTGTTAATAACTCAGGCTGGAGAAATGCTAAAAGGCGACCAGACAAAACGGTGCCCCAGCGAACAATACTCGGTAAAAGGCCTATAGTAAATGACTAAAAACGAAAAGAGGTGAATACTGGCTATCGCGCATGTATGGAGGGACGGATAACCAAGGAGGTGGTAAGGAGGGAGCAGGGGTAGAGGAACAGAGATCCAAAGCACGGCGGAGTGGCTGCAAATTTGAATAGTCTGAGGAGCATGCTGCGATCAGCGCAAGCAAACTACTACACAACCAGTTGATGGAACTGTGGAGTGGAAGCTTAAGTTATTAACCAAGATATAAATTGAGTTTGTAGGAAATAGTTTGATACCAGTAATGTAAATTTTTAATAGACAACAGTTTATGTTATTCAAGGAAAAGTGAAAACATTATTTCATGAAATGTTTTTAACGTTATGCTTGTAGAGAAACTGTTAGGACCAAAAATGTCTGCATTTAGATGGTAAACCATTGTACATGTGAACTTTATAGGAGAATTCTATTGTACTAGCGTAGTGTAATGAGGATTCTATTGTACTTGCAAAGTGCAATGTATTTTTTTCAAGTTGTGATTATTGTCTATTATGGCCTTTTTTAGTTATTTTCTGTTTTCTGGTAATTTAAAGAAGCATTAAATTTCATTTGGCACTCAGATATATGTTTAGCAGAATCTATAATTTTAATGAAGGAACATATACGCTTGAGGTTCTTACTTGAGTGTCTAACATCTTGTCTGTCTGAACTCGTGAATATAGCAGACATTTAAAACACTTTCTTTACATTTTTAATTATGCTCATGGGTATGAAAGCTATTGTAGTGTACTTGGAGCCCAGACCTTATGGATGGGTGCTGAATTGTTACCTACATGGGGACAAAATCACTAACATTATCCCTTGGCTCTCAAGACCTCATTTTTAAGAGCCACCCAAATCTCTTCACTTTCACTTCACATTATCTGGGTATGAAAAATGCCACAGAATTAGGCATCATGTAGGGTTTTCTTAAGGAATGTCAATAGGAATGTATGTGGCAGTATGGTGGCATGAAACAGGATAAAGATGTCCAGTCAAGAACTAACACTTGTTGCAGGACAACATCCTCAACTCACTGTACCAGTTGTGGATTCTGGGAGCCTTGGACCACACAGGGGCGCTCACAACTCTTGGTCGGCAGATGGCGGAGTTTCCTCTGGACCCCCCACAGTGCAAGATGCTCATCGTGTCAAGCCAGATGGGCTGCACTGCTGATATTTTGATTATTGGTATGCACTCTTGTTATGCCTTCTGAAGTAGTTTCTAGAATTTAGTTAATTAAAATACTTGTCTAGAAAATTACATCTTACCTTACATACGCCCGTAAGTTCTTGTGACCTAATTAATGTAGTGTAAACATGCAACAGTAGTTATGTAATGCTTTAAGAAAATGCATTATGAATGTATTAGTGTATTATAATGTGATATTGCTGACATATGCGGTTAATGATTAATTGAACTGTTTTGAAAGCTCTGCATGGTTAATTCTTACAATCCATTGCTAGTATTGCATGAAAAAAGCATTGTCTAAGTCATTTTGTAATGTTTGGTTTTTTATGAACAGTGTGGCAAATTCATCATATATTAATCTATGAACTACGGAGAAAGAAAGAATCTGAACAATAAAAAGATAAACAACACGGAATATGCCAACGCGATAAGGTGATGTGGTTTAACCTTAATTGTGTTTAAAATTGTTTCTGTAATCCAGCGTGCACAATTATTCAAAAGTGAAGGATTGTATGTGTTTGATAAAGCTAAGAAAATAATTAAGTAGTCTATAAACACTGCAATCGGAGAACTGGCTAGCAGCACTGAGACGTATGTGAAACTTTGTACTAGCAACATCACACACAAAGAAATGAAAGAATGCAGCAGTAAGTAATATGTAGTTCTGATATAATTGTAAACGGCAGTTGTCTGTGCTTGAGTGTGCTTCTAGTTCAGCTGTTAAGATGGCAGAACTTAATATGAAGGAATTTATTTGTGCCATGACTATAAAGTATTCATGTGTGTAAACATTGCATTGGAAAAAATCAATATTTCCTCTGTGGTTCACAACTTGCATTCAAGATGTCGGTGATCTACCCAAAGTAGAAGCACTTTGACAGAATTATGTTATACTTGTACAAGTCAAACAATCAAAATAATGTTTTCATAGTAAGGAAGTTGCGGTGTTCTATTATGAAACTACTGACAGAAAAGACCAGTGTGTCTTTATTTATTTATTAACAGTTTTAAGGTGCAGTTAAGACGTGGTCGCCTTATCTTGCATTAGACCCATTACACATGAATATAAAAAAATATTAAAAGTAAAAAAAAAAGTATTGGAGATGGGACATTCGACACTCCTCGATACTGGGACGTATCGAAAGTACAGAGTATCACTACGTGCATAACAATACATTTATTCAATGCCTGAAATGTAATATTATTCACAGGTGTATGGCTTGGTCTGCCATTTTCCCTATTGTCACAAAACTCCACCATTAATTTTTGTTCTGCAGTTTACTAGTTTCGGGAAACCAGTGAAGTGTCGTATTTACTAAATGATTCTGCAAATTATTTTGAATCAATGGCAGAGAAATGTGCATAAGGATTGCAACAGAACGACATGTTGCAAATACGAATTACGAACAGTAAGTCAGTGTGTATTGTATATAATGTATTTTGAAATGGTTATTAGAATGTTTGAAATGTACGTGGCTTAGATAACCACCATTTCAACTCTTGTTTTGCAGTGTAAAAATAACACGTTTATTGTATGGAAAACAACTTCGCCAAAAATATTTACGTCTCAAATGTGTTTACTATTCGAATCAGAACAAACAACATATTTATTGTGTTTTCTTTCGGTGAGGTTTAAACTTAACAGACTATAATAATTTGAATGTTACTTCCATATGAGCAAATTTTCCACTCGTCCATTAAAACAATATGTAATTAAAAATTATACTGCCTCATAAGAAGAGTTGCAAAACAACGCCCTCTTATGAAAGACATTGAACTAAAGTCTCTCCCAACCCCATCCATAAGCAATAAAATTAACGGAGCCCCAGCAGTATGACTTTGCCGTAAGAAAATAAAGGAGGTTGGAATGGTAACCTACATTGATCATAGCATTTGTTTAAACTCGTTTTCTTTATAGACAGAACAACTGTGGTGGAAGAATACATTTTGGCCAAGCTACGTTTCTAGAACTGTCAAAAAATAAATAAATATATATATATATATATATAATAAAAATTTGCAAGCTTTCTTAGTTCAAAAATCGGCATGCCTGGCATGGTGTCATAAATATTTATAATTTCTTAACTCTGGCAGGCTTACCATAGATGCTAAGTTTATATAAATTTCAAATTTGTTTCCATCAACTGTAATATTATCTTATATGTTTTTTCTTTGATTTGAAACTTTATCAGAAATTAGGTTGAGAAAAATGAAAATGTAGTTTACAAAAATTTGAATGCATTATGGAAATTTTTAGAGTATCGAGTATCTAAAGTATCAAGCTGAAAACGTATTGAGTATTGAGAACATAGTACTGTCCTACTTCTAATATATATGTGTATGTACACACATACACATAAAACATATACACACGTATATAAAGGGGAAAGGAAACAGTTTTCACTCTAAGAGCGGTAATATACAAGCATCAAAAATGCAGCGGGTGACACGCAACCATTTACATGCCATGTGGTCATATGCTGCAAACTAAACAAATATTTTACATGTGCGACTGACGGCGTTGTTAGCATTTCAGTCTGGTTGGAATGCAGCATGTCACGTTGAAAACGTGCATACCCCAACTTGTAGCTAAAATAGATCAGTGGCTCATATGCCAGCATGTTTTCAAAACAGTTGGTTCCATGCTGTATGGGGAAGTGTCACTCAGTCCCTCATAATGTTCCACAAAACATTTATGGGAAATTAAAAAACATCTAATCAAAACTATGTACTAATATACAATTTTATTTGTATTGTATGTTCAACAACTGTATGAAAACCCATTTACATACCATTACGTTCAGTTTATGTTTTGGTACAGCCATCCCATTGTTTGCATATTGGCAAAATCACAATGGCTAAGCCAATAATAGGTATTTCTCAACTGCCAGGCTGGGAGGCTTTCTTAAATTGGAAATATTTGATTTACTCTGCACCTGTCAGATGCAGGAAAATACAGTAGAACCTGGTTACCAGAAATAAGGTGATTGTGACAGGTCGGTCAGTATAGATATTTGTGAAAATTTTGAACCGATTTTGACCCACCCCCAATTGCTATACATTGAAATTTGCAATTTTTTTTGCATTAAGTCTGTGTCCAATTGTCTCTAGAAACATTTTTTATTTTAAATTGATAGGCAGATGTCTTCTTAAAAAAAAAATTATACTTGAGACGCTTATACTTAGCCTTCCCTCTACTCCTAAAATGTTCATGAGTGGCACAAGGATCTACCAAGCTCCGTAAGTCCATGTCATCTCTGGCATAAAATCAACATGATTTTTGCATTGAATAGTCAGACGTCTTCCAAATTAATGATACCACAGAAGGGTATCTGCAACCTCCTTTGTTGCCAATCAATTACATAAACTGTAACATTGAACACAGCCTACTTTGTTGTGAGCGAAAACTCAATGTTTGGTGACCTCTTGCAAAAAATTAGAGCATATTTCAACAAAATATTAATTTATAGTGATAAACAGGCATCATCAGAATAAAATGATACCACAGAAGGGTATCTGCAACATTCTTTGTCGCCAATCAATTACAGAAACTGTGACATTGAACACTTTTTTCCGAGTGAAAATTCAATGTTTGGTGGCTTCTTGCAAAAAAATCTGACAATATTTCAATGAAATATTAGTTTATATTAATAAGCAGACATCTTCCGAATAAAATAATGCCAAAGAAGTGTATCTGCGTACTTTTTTGCTCTATATTTACAAATGAAACCAAAGATTCTTTGTTTATACGACACACAAATACTACTTTCGAAACCCATGTTACCACTGATGGTATAAATATTCTGAGGTCTAGTCTGTCTTATGTCTGATGAACCCCAAGGGATGAACCCAGTAAAAGGGTGGACAATGGGATAGGAGGAAGCGAAAAAGTATCTGGCTCTTGTCAAGTGTGATGGACTGGCGAAGAGGTGGAGGCCACAATGGGACAAAGACTTGGTTTCACTGTCCAGAGTTGTATTTGTGAGTCAATATGTTACATGGCTGATGGCATGTTCAAAAAATTTAACCATTATAAGTCGTCAACAAACAGTAATAAAAACCCACACTGAATCCAAGTAGTAATAACACAAGCAAAGTGAGAAGGCGAGCAGAGCGATAGCACAATAGAACAATGGCAGGACAAACACTGAGGATAGTCACATTGCATGCGGAATAGAAACATTTGGTCACCTAAGAGATAGAGGGGGGNTTCTGAGGTCTAGTCTGTCTTATGTCTGATGAACCCCAAGGGATGAACCCAGTAAAAGGGTGGACAATGGGATAGGGGGAAGCGAAAAATTATCTGGCTCTTGTCAAGTGTGATGGACTGGCGAAGAGGTGGAGGCCACAATGGGACAAAGACTTGGTTTCACTGTCCAGAGTTGTATTTGTGAGTCAATATGTTACATGGTTGATGGCATGTTCAAAAAATTTAACCATTATAAGTCGTCAACAAACAGTAATAAAAACCCACACTGAATCCAAGTAGTAATAACACAAGCAAAGTGAGAAGGCAGGACAAACACTGAGGATAGTCACATTGCATGCGGAATAGAAACATTTGGTCACCTAAGAGATAGAGGGGGGAAGTCAACATGTATTGGCTAGGCTGGCAGCCTAGGGGGTGGTATCTATTTCTAGATATGAGCTGGCCAGGACAGCCTGTACAGGGCTTGCCAAGAGAAATGCAACTCTTAGCAATTAAAAAGATTGCAACAAATTAATTTTTCTGTAGATTTCCCTCAAATTTTAGACTTTTTTCACCCAAATATTTTACAGTTCCTCAAAATCAAGTCTTTATAGAAAGACGCTCACTTTAAATAGGGTCAATATAGAGAGGTTCTACTGTAATCCTAATTTCCATTCCCCTTCTTGTTGTATAGTGCAAATTTTTTTTTAGCTTTTTATTTTTCTTATTTATAAAATATATTTAGCAGCACCTGTGTAGCTATCCAAGCTAGGAATAGTGATTTCCTAGTATCACATTTTGTGAAAAAAAGCTTTAGAAAATGTTGAGAAAACCACATTGGAGGAATACAAGTTCTTAAGGGAATGAGAGATTGATTTTGTGGCTGGTCCTGAACAGTAATTTGACTATCAACCACTCAACCTGATAACATCATTGAGACTGCCACTTTTTACCAAGACTTGGCTAGCATGTTTTGAATGATATTTCTAGTTCTTGTGTACAAAACACATTTTCACAAAAAATAATTAACTTCTAATTAATCTGGCACTAATAAGAAGTCAAACTTAGTTATAAAACGTGATATGTTAATAATTCTGTTTAAAGTATGTTTTTCCACATGACGTTTGTATTTAATCGTCTCTGGTGTAGTACCAACTTGATTTTTAAATGAATTATCAATTTAATTCAATAGCCAGACTTCTGAATAAACTGATACCACAGAAGTATACACATTTCATTTCTCCTTATTATCAAAAATGTTTAAACATTGAGCAGCGCATATGTTTTACCGTGCCTGAATCAATGGCTTCTTGTGGGAAAAAACGAGAATGTGTTATTGAAATATTAATTTATTTCAATAGATGCTTGTTTTCTGAATAAACGGATATCCTCAAAGAGCATATAAGATACTCCATTATTGCCAAATAAATAATGCATCAGCACGGAAGCCCAAGTGCCTATGCAAATGCCAGGATGTGGTTTTGAATTATAAATTATTGAGGTCATGAAGAAACAAATCTAATGACCATATTTATTTGCCTCCACCCCAAAAATTACACTTTTAAGTGAAATGTTATTTATCACTTCAATAGGCAGACTTTTGCCAAAGAAAAGACTGTCTTGTATATACAATCTTTCAGCATGTGCAACATCTGTTGTAAATAAAATAACTATGTCGGAAAGTCCAAAATAAGCTTCAAGTCACTTGTTCTGAAAGCCAAGAAAGAAACGGAGGCCAGAGAAGGCGAGAGCGGCACATGACTGTGATTGAGACAAAGAATGCTTCCTGACCCTCAGTCCTCTATCCCCTGCTGAGCATTATTTATTGCTTTACCCTCTGCGTCGGAGTAAAATAAAGTGGCATCAATGATGGCATTGTGTGAAACACACCACATGCACACTGCAACGTTAAAATTATGATAAATGTAAAAAATTTCTTTGTAACTTATATTGCCATATCAATAACTTAACTTCAAGTTTAAATCAGTATGTTTTCTTATGACCTATAATCAAACACCATTTTAAGTTTTAATGTCTCATTCGATACTATTTAATGTTGTTTTGACTAACAATTGATTCGCCACAAACTATTGTAATCAATCACCCGAACCAACTATGTTTTTATTACTCTACACATAAATTTTACACATTTATTTCCTGTTTTTGCCAAGCGCCAATTTATTTTGCGATTTCAAATAACTAAATGAAATTTTATGAAAATATTGTCATTTAATGTCTCATGAAAAACAAGTGCCTCTATGAATATATTTTTATTTTTCTAACAAACTGTTTCATTGGGCGCTGCATCTAAGGGCTATTTGCAACCCCATTTTTATGTTAATTTTGACTGGAGTCTGTGGTCATATAAATATATTGCTATGAGGAATAATTTTAACCATAACACCTTTTAAAATGTAGTTCGATGAATGAATAACGTGTTATTTTGTAGCAAACATTTAACACACCATTTCGTCAGGTGCTGTATTTTAGGCAGATTTGCAGCCTAATTTTGCTGTTAATCAGCATTCATATCCCTATTTCTGAGGAATCTCGTAACTGGAACACACAGACCTTTTAAATATTTCCATTTCATTAATAAACAATGTTTTGTTTTCTTTCATTAACAGCAAAACTCTCTCATCTGTCGCGGACTGAATGACCCAACGTTGATAAAAGCAGCTCAAATTTTTGAGCCTGAAAAATATTTTGAGCCAATCTCAAGCCAGTAGATATTTGGCTCGAGCTCGATTTTCGAGTACTCACAGGCCTCTAGTGTGTGCATGCATGTGCATGTGTGTGTGCATGCATGTGCACATATATAAATTTGACGAACTTAATAGAAAGGGGAGACAGTTATGTGTTGGTGAGTTGTGTCTAGATCTTTCCCTATTCTGAGTCAAGTCTTACAGAAGTGACTAAGAGAATTTCAACAGTCAGCAACCAAAATTAATGCAACAAACTTATTTTTCAACCTATTTATATCAATTTTTTCAATTTTTAACCAAATTTTTTTACAGTTCCTCAAAAAAGTAATTTTACTTCAAGGAAGTCATTATTACTGGGGTCATAGTGTCACGAATTGACTGTGTTGTTTAGTCAAATTTTTTGACGCCATTTAATTTTTGTAGTTGTCCTGTGTTGGGTAACTATTGCAGCAAGTATAAATTTTTGCATCTTAATTGCATTTATCACAATTTCAGATTTTTGTGTATCTACCCAATTCAGTAACCTTCTGTCACGTGTATATTTTAATGTTGTTGTGGACTTAATGGCTAGCATCCATACAGAGGTGAAATGATACAATCAAGTGATTGGAAATACTGTTTAAATATATTTTACTGTTATGCCAATTCATACTCTGATTACAGTAAAGTCTTGTTATAACTGTCATACAACTGTGTTCCTCGGTTGGCGGAAGTCCATCATGGGTCGCACGCGCACGAGACGCAGGGTTCTATGATGCGTGTGCTACGTGTGTGCATACGTCTGCACCTGTGCAGTGTAGGTAGGCCGGATAGCCGAAGCCAACAGCAAAAGGTTTTTGTGTGAATTAGTACATTATTTTTTCTTCCATTTCAATCACACTTCATCCTCCATGCACGTGGTCAGCACGGAGCCTCCACTTCTGGTACAGACTAGTATCCCCGCTTCTGATGGCCATTTGCCAGTCTCTCGGAGCTCAAGCCAAACCAGTGTGTGCCGCATGGCCTGTAGGAACCTCAACTTTGCTAACACTAATCTGGTAATTCTGTCTGCTTAATTAACATCTGAAATCATTTTTATTTGCCCCCATAGCCAGCCTGGCCCTTTTGTTGATTCAGAGAACCCTTAAATAATTATTTCGCCCTCAGGCTTTTCTCTTGTGATGTGACTTAGCATAGCTACTCGAACTGGTTCAGGCGAGGCCTTATGTAAGTGTTGTTGTGTTGCAGTGTTTCTTGTATTGTTCAATAACATTCCTTGTAGTACACCGTGCATGTCAGTGTTTAAACAATGTGTAATAAATGCCGGATGTCTCAGGATTTAACATGCATGTGATCACACTTGTCGCGTGACATCGGGTGACTGACGACATCGCAGTCAGGCAAGATTTTGTGTGTCGGTCAGAGACACTGGCAATATAGCTGTGCTGACTTTATTGGCTGCTCATCGGACCCCAACCAGTATATAAACTAGGGCGCGTGGCTTGATGGCACGACACAAAGTCTGCTGTGGGCTTAACTGTCCTTCGTACTATGGGTTTGCACACAGCCACTTGTTTACCTGTATTGGGTGTGGCTCGGGGTAGCTCCTGACATGTCCGCTGTTGCTGCTGNTCATACAACTGTGTTCCTCGGTTGGCGGAAGTCCATCATGGGTTGCACGCGCACGAGACGCAGGGTTCTATGATGCATGTGCTACGTGTGTGCATACGTCTGCACCTGTGCAGTGTAGGTAGGCCGGATAGCCGAAGCCAACAGCAAAAGGTNATGTGCTACGTGTGTGCATACGTCTGCACCTGTGCAGTGTAGGTAGGCCGGATAGCCGAAGCCAACAGCAAAAGGTTTTTGTGTGAATTAGTACATTATGTTTTTCTTCCATTGCAATCACACTTCATCCTCCATGCACGTGGTCAGCACGGAGCCTCCACTTCTGGTACAGACTAGTATCCCCGCTTCTGATGGCCATTTGCCAGTCTCTCGGAGCTCAAGCCAAACCAGTGTGTGCCGCATGGCCTGTAGGAACCTCAACTTTGCTAACACTAATCTGGTANCTCTCGGAGCTCAAGCCAAACCAGTGTGTGCCGCATGGCCTGTAGGAACCTCAACTTTGCTAACACTAATCTGGTAGTTCAGTCTGCTTAATTAACATCCAAAATCATTTTTATTTGCCCCCATAGCCGGCCTGGCCCTTTTGTTGATTCAGAGAACCCTTAAATAATTATTTCGCCCTTAGGCTTTTCTCTTGTGATGTGACTTAGCATACCTACTCGAACTGGTTCAGGCGAGGCCTTCTGTAAGTGTTTTTGTGTTGCAGTGTTTCTTGTATTGTTCAATAACATTCCTTGTAGTACACCGTGCATGTCAGTGTTTAAACAATGTGTAATAAATGCCGGATGTCTCAGGATTTAACATGCATGTAATCACACTTGTCGCGTGACATCGTGTGACTGACGACATCACAGTCAGGCAAGATTTTGTGTGTTGGTCAGAGACACTGGCAATATAACTGTGCTGACTTTATTGGCTTCTCATCGGACCCCAGTCAGTATATAAACTAGGGCGCGTGGCTTGATGGCACGACACAAAGTCTGTTGTGGGCTTAACTGTCCTTCGTACTATGGGTTTGCACACAGCCACTGGTTTACCTGTATTGGGTGTGGCTCAGGGTAGCTCCTGACATGTCCGCTGTTGCTGCTGGAGCCAGTCGGAACTCATGCCTAGTCCTTGGGTAGAGGTGGTGCTGCGGTTGGTGATGCTGATGGTAGTCTGCGGAGGGCTGCTAGTCCTGTGTTGCTGGAACCTCGGGTTCGCTATACCCAGCAGGACATGGAGCCCCGCCAGAAGTCGACGATGACTTAGTGTGGCTGAAATAGGGAGTGTGGGGAGACTGGGAGGTGAAGCCTCGCCAGTTGTTGGGCCGCTTGAACTTGTTCCCGGGGGGTTATGCTGCAGAGGGCAGTTGGGGCTGGGTTATTGCTCACGTTTGATTCGGAGGCTGTAGCTGCCTTCCTGGCTTACTGCTTCGCACCACTCCTGTGGGTGTATAGCATAGAGGTAGGAACTAAGTTCTGCCACGCTAAGGAAGAGAGCAGATGACGAAGATTCCTAGCTAGATGTAAAACCATTCATGACAGAGCCACCAAAGTCATACCTGATTACTTCAACCAGCGTCAGTTCAGCGCAGTGGATAGAGTGAATTGGCTGGGTCTCCTGCTTTTTTCTGGTGTGGTGGGTGGACGTCTCGAGCGATAAAATTCACAGTCACCCTAGAATCAGTACTCAAGAGTTCCAATAGAAAACGTGTTTATTCCCGTGAGGAAATAGATACGGTGGCCCATACTAACTCCTAACTAACAAGGACTGTAACGGAAGTAGACTACGATAAACCAGATGAATGAGACCTGGGTCTAAACTAGACAAGAGCAGTTGCGACTAGGTAGCTATGATACTAACTGACCCTAACTAACTTGATGCTGTTGTCCAGAAGGGACTCGGGTGGCACTACCAGAAGGGTAGTGGGTGCTCAAGGGGTGAAGACTTCTTTGGGAGTTGCTGGTGAAGGTCTGAATATGTCTGGTAGGTAGTGGTGGTCCTACTGGAGGACGTCAATGTCTGCAGAGAGCACACGAGGTGGTGGAGCGAGCTGTGGAGAATGAACTGCATTTCTGTGGATGTGCACAAACATAAATTCCGCCTGCCTGCAGGCTCTTTGTGGTGCGGGGGTGAACTCCTCCTCCCGTAGGCACAGCTGCGCTCTCTGGTGCTCTAGTGGCGTGAGCTTAGGCGCTTGGCTGGGCCGCTTGACTGGCTTCTATCACACGTGGGGGTTGGCGTGATGTCTGACATAAAGGCGAAACAAACTTGGCTGACGTGTTTGTGGGTACCTCCGCCTCTAGGGGCATGCTGATAGGCTCTGGTAGCAAGTCGTTCAGTGCTCAAACCCCACCTGGGGTGATGTGATGACACATGAAGATGGGGCAAAATCGTGTTTTAATAAATGTCAGTACGCTGGTAGGCTCTGGTAGCAAGTCGTTCAGAGTTCAAACCCCGCTTGGGGTGACGTGATGACATGTGAAGATGAGGCGAAATCGTGTTTAAATAAATGTTACACTTATTTTGTATATTGAAGTGACCAGCCTCCCAGTACTTGTGTTTGGCATGCTCCGTGGCTTATGTTGGAGCAGAAGAGTATGTGTTGGCGTTAAATATCAAGTCACATGGTAACGTCTCGACCCTGGTAAGATTTTGTGCTCACCATGTGGCAGTGCGCGAAATCACGGCCTGGGTGCCCTGGGATTACATCTGCACATCTACTTCAACTTTTATACTAAACTAGCTGACCCGGCGGACTTCGTACCGCCTAACAGTCAATGAATGTTGTGTTAACTTTTAGTTTAGCTTTATTTAAGATTCTATTAACGTAAAATAAAATGAATACTCAAAATTTATTAAGTTCAATAGTTTATTAGAAAAATATATATAAAGAAAATAAAAAATCAATAAAAGTACAAAAATCAAGTATTTCAATGGGGTGTCAGCTGTATTTTGCTGCATGGGTTGTACTCACGTTAGACTTTCTTCAATGAAGCACCTTGTGATATACGACATTTTTCGTTTTGTTATCAGGCGCAAGAACAAATAAAGCCGATGGTTTGCCGNGCCAGTTGTTGGGCCGCTTGAACTTGTTCCCGGGGGGTTATGCTGCAGAGGGCAGTTGGGGCTGGGTTATTGCTCATGTTTGATTTGGAGGCTGTAGCTGCCTTCCTGGCTTACTGCTTCGCACCACTCCTGTGGGTGTATAGCATAGAGGTAGGAACTAAGTTCTGCCACGCTAAGGAAGAGAGCAGATGACGAAGATTCCTAGCTAGATGTAAAACCAGTCAGGACAGAGCCACCAAAGTCATACCTGATTACTTCAACCGGCGTCAGTTCAGCGCAGTGGATAGAGTGAATTGGCTGGGCTGGTTGACTAGCCGCCTTGTGGATTGAGTTCCTAGTGGTTGGGGCTCTACCGTACTGTACACCAGGTGCACAGTATGGGTGGCCATCTAATGTGTGTGTTCACAACGTATGCGCACCCTGTTAGGGGAGCCCGCAGTCCTACTCTATGTTCGGTAATTGGGTTGTAATGATGCAGTCTCCTGCTTTTTTCTGGTGTGGTGGGCGGACGTCTCGAGCGATAAAATTCACAGTCACCCTAGAATAAAATTCAGTCACCCTAGAATCAGTACTCAGAGGTCCAATAGAAAACGTGTTTATTCCCGTGAAGAAATAGATACGGCGGCCCATACTAACTACTAACTAACAAGGACTGTAACGGAAGTAGACTACGATAAACCAGATGAATGAGACCTGGGTCTAAACTAGACAAGAGCAGTTGCGACTAGGTAGCTATGATACTAACTGACCCTAACTAACTTGATGCTGTTGTCCATAAGGGACTTGGGTGGCACTACCAGAAGGGTAGTGGGTGCTCAAGGGGTGAAGACTTCTTCGGGAGTTGCTGGTGAAGGTCTGAAGATGTCTGGTAGGTAGTAGTGGTCCTACTGGAGGACGTCGATGTCTGCAGAGAGCACACGAGGTGGTGGAGAATGAACTGCATTTCTGTGGATGTGCACAAACATAAATTCCGCCTGCCTGCAGGCTCTTTGTGGTGCGGGGGTGAACTCCTCCTTCCGTAGGCAGAGGCGCTTGGCTGGGCCGCTTGACTGGCTTCTATCACACGTGGGGGTTGGCGTGATGTCTGACATAAAGGTGAAGCAAACTTGGCTGACGTGTTTGTGGGTACCTCCGCCTCTAGGGGCATGCTGATAGGCTCTGGTAGCAAGTCGTTCAGTGCTCAAACCCAACCTGGGGTGATGTGATGACACATGAAGATGGGGCAAAATCGTGTTTTAATAGATGTCAGTACGCTGGTAGGCTCTGGTAGCAAGTCGTTCAGAGTTCAAACCCCGCCTGGGGTGACGTGATGACATGTGAAGATGAGGCAAAATCGTGTTTAAATAAATGTTACACTTATTTCCTATATTGAAGTGACCAGCCTCCCAGTACTTGTGTTTGGCATGCTCCTTGGCTTATGTTGGAGCAGAAGAGTATGTGTTGGCGTTAAATATCAAGTCACATGGTGACGTCTCGACCCTGGTAAGATTTTGGGCTCACCATGTGGCAGTGCGCGAAATCACGGCCTGGGTGCCCTGGGATTACATCTGCACATCTACTTCAACTTTTATACTAAACTAGCTGACCCGGCGGACTTCGTACCGCCTAACAGTCAATTAATGTTGTGTTAACTTTTAGTTTAGCTTTATTTAGGATTCTATTAACGTAAAATAAAATTAATACTCAAAATTTATTAAGTTTAATAGTTTATTAGAAAAATATATATATAAAGAAAATAAAAAATCAATAAAAGTACAAAAATCAAGTATTTCAATGGCGTGTCAGCTGTATTTTGCTGCATGGGTTATACTCACGTTAGACTTTCTTCAATGAAGCACCTTGTGATATACAACATTTTTCGTTTTCTCATCAGGCGCAAGAACAAATAAAGCCGATGGTTTGCCGACGCGTGAACATGCCACGTATAATTGACCATGAGAAAAACATGCATTTTCTAGATTCAGACCACAAACACTCAAGGATTGGCCTTGAGATTTGTTAATCGTCATGGCGAATGCAAGACGAATCGGAAATTGAAGTCGTTTAAACTCAAAGGGCATATCGGTTGGGATCATAGGAATCCTCGGAATGAGAACTTCCTCATCTTTGAATTTTCCTTTGAGTATCGTTGCGTGAATCACATTGGTCATCAGTTTTCTTATCACCAAACGCGTTCCATTGCACAGTTTTGGTTGGTTTAGATTTCGAAGCATTATTACTACCCTCGGTTGGAAGTCAACATTTATGTGCGGTGGTAAGCCAGGCACATCCAAGGAGTTTAAAAATTCAGTTTGATAGGTGGTGGCTTCGTCTTCGTTTATTACACAGTCAATAGATTTAAATGAATGCAGATTACCAAGCTAAACTAAGACTTTTACTATATTTAAGTCATCCACATCTTTGTTCTTAGCCGCCAAAATTGCTCTCTCACTCATCCATTTGTTATTTTTGCGATTAGCAATGATGTTCGGGAACACTTTCTTGATGAGCTCGTCTTTCGATGAGATGAANTTTGCGATTAGCAATGATGTTCGGGAACACTTTCTTGATGAGCTCGTCTTTCGATGAGATGAAATTGCAAAAATTCTGAGGAAATGAAATCAATTTGCTTGATTCGTTGACAGGAACACGGCCATTATTGATAGTCAGCAATTGCTTGGAGAAATCTCCAGCAGATGGATCGTTCAGCAATGCAACTCTCATGTTTGCTGCCAGCTGAAGTTTCTTCACATAGCGCCACAGATTTGATAATTTGAGGCAAGTGTTTATTTCATCGGCAGCAGTCAATCTTGGAATGACTGGCAGTGTTTGGCGGAAGTTGCCTGACAGTAAAATCATTGCGCCTCCAAAACATCTCGAGTCATTGCGCAGATCTTTCAATGTTCAATCAAGTGCTTCTAATGCGCGTTTGTGCGCCATTGTGCATTCATCCCAGATGATGATTTTAGATGCTACTAAAACCTTGGTCATTGCGGAGCGTTTCGCAATGTTACATGCCGGTTTTTCAGTAGTTTGAAGGTTTAACGGCAGTTTAAACGCTGAGTGAGCCGTACGGCATCCTTCTAACAATGTGGCCGTTATTACAGAAGAAGCAACTGCTACTGCAATGTCGGATCTCGCTCGAACAGTGGCCAAAATCAATGACATGAGGAATGTCTTTCCAGTTCCACCGGGGGCATCCAGGAAAAATAAGCCACCATTTCCCTCATCAATTGCCTTGATTAATGTATCATACGCTTCCTTCTGTTGGGGGTTCAACAGGAGCACATTCGTTTTAACTGATTGGTCTAATTCATGTTGATCATATTCACGTTCTAGTTCTAATTCTCGATTAAATGCGTCATTCATTCCTCGATCTGGCGCTGGCATTCCTAACCTGACTAACAAACTGCCGCACATGAGGTAACACATGTCTTCGATCAAGAGCAAAGCCTGGTTATGCATCTCATCATTCACCTCAAGATCGGGATTTCTTGAACTGACACGAATTCTATGTAAAATGTCTTCTGACATGTCATTTTTGTATTTGTTCCACAGGTCACGCGGATTCGATGGGAAGCATGTCGAAATGATGATAGCAAATAATGTTTGTATCTCACTTGGATTTTCAGAAATAATTGCTTCAGCGATTGTCGTATCCCAATGAGTATCGTTTTCAAGCAAATTGAGCTCTTGACAAGCAAAACGAAATGTTGGGCACACTATACCATTAACAGTTCGTAGTGATTCAAATGATGTTGGCCCACGAACATTCACCAGCAACAACCGCAAATAGAAGCATTCATCATTCTTCGGATGAACTGTGTAAATACGACCAAGAGCATCAGTAGAACGCACATCCGGATGACCAGGAACCGCATCGCTTTGCTTCCGACGTTGAAATTTCTTCGATGAAGCGTTCCAAGTGTAATATAGTGGCATCTCCAAGTCCAGCCGTTCTCGAGTTATAAATGGTGTAACTAACCAGACTTTGTTTTTTATATATAGATAATAAAATTACTTAAACTGAAAGTCTTATTTTTTAATCTTTTCAATTTGGGTTCCATGAAATTATGGCTACAGTAAGTCATTTGTCAATAAAATTAATCTGTAATTACAAAGATATTTTTTTTAATGTGAGAATAAAATGGTATATTCTCAAATATGAAAATGCACAAATTACATCTTGCAAAAATAAAGTAATGTGTTGTTTGCAAATAGTACATACCGCAAACTTATTAGTGACGTTTCCTTTGAAAAAATCGCACCGTCTACCTGTAACCAACAACACTGAAGGAAATTTATTCAGAAGATGTTTATCTTTTGAAATAAATTTATATTTCAGTAACAAACCCCCTTTATTTTTCCCACAGGAAGCACCTCTAAATGGACTTTTCACTCTGTAAAATATGCCACTATATGTTAGACATTTTTGGTGACAAGGGGGTTTAAAGTGTACTTTTCTGTGGTATAATTTTATTCGCAAGACATTTTCCTTTTGTTTACGTAAATTATTATTTCGTATATAATTATTTTCATTTTATGCAGGAGATGTTTTGACGTGATCTTTACTGAAAAAAAAATTCATTTTGACCCACAATTTCTATATATTTTAGGGACTAAAATTGATTAGTTTCGATTTTTATGAAGGTTGCGGTTTTATAAAGTATTTCTCATTTACTGTATGTTATGAGATGTGGTACCAAAACGCCAATGTAGGCTTTCTGTTTATACATTTATGTTTTGATGTATGAAAGAATTCACGATGCTACTGCATGTCAACTGTGTTAATCTAGGTTGACACATGAGGATTGATGGTGTTGCGAGTTGACAGCAAGAAACGCAACTCCGCATGCGAAATGAAATTTTACATGTCATATTGGTTAGCAAAACCCGTTTTAGTTTGGAAATTGTTAATAAATTAGTACCTTTATGTAAAGGCCCCATATGGACATTTTATTAATCCCATTTNGTTTTAGTTTGGAAATTGTTAATAAATTAGTACCTTTATGTAAAGGCCCCATATGGACATTTTATTAATCCCATTTTGGAAGACGTGCTGTAATATCATCTTCATTGCACTGAAAGTTAACTTAGATTTTCTATGTTTAAGTTAAATATTTTTATATAGTTGACGCCCTACCTACTGGGTCCTGTTGTCGTTGGTCGGCATCAAGGCTCCCCTCTCCTCCTCCCAGACGGCTTGGAAACTGGAGTTGCCGTTTTGACGGAGTTGTTAATATGGGCAGAAACAGCTGCTTTCGGGACCTCAATTACTTGACATTGAGCTTGGGGAGGTGCGCTGGGTAGTGTAGGTCAAGTCAGTACACGAGCTGGTGTGTAGCTGGGAGCTAGGCTCAGGCATCTGACCACCCTGTCAGTGGCTGAGGGCCAGCTGGAGGTTGCCGGTTTGTTAGGAGTGGTGGGGGACAGAGGTGGCACAGCTCATGGCACGTGCCAGATCAGGCACTGGTGACCTGTTGTGCTGGGAGTGGACCGGGCAGCTTCCTCTTTCCAAGAGTAGACTCTGTGAGCACCCAGTTCGACACTCTCCAGACCTCCAACCAGGGCTAGCCCCTGCTTGGCTGCTTTCTCCTGCCCAGCCGTGTGATGAGGCATAGGGGGGTGACAGAATAGAGAAGTGGACAGCGGGTGTACCGTACGAGTAGGCACAACCTGAAGGAAGTAAGGTGAAGCTGTTGGATGGGGTAGGTAGGCCTGAACTACTGCTATTCAGCAAGTAACTTGGTGAGTGGGACTTTGTGGCAGACCCAAGCACCTGACTGAAGATGTCAGGCTAGGGGAGTCCGCTCTCGTGTCAACTTGGCAAGCGGGACTTCGCTGGCAGAGTCAAGTATACATGGAGAGACGGAGCTCCCTGTCTGGGGTTGGCCTATCGTTCTCCAGCAAGTAACTTGGCGAGCAGGACTTTGCTGGCAGACCCAAGCACGTACTGGAGGTGGCGATAGTCCTACGAAGGAAACCGCTCACATTCTACCCAGGAAGACGGGCTTCGCTAAGCGTCATGACAAGACCAATCTTCAGGAGGTGAAGGTTGGGAATGAGGGTTCTGGCTCGTGACTACTCCTGCAAGAAAGTAAGAGATATGGTGGCGAAGCAGGAGATAGCGGGAGCAAGATAGAGAAGTAAAGAGCACCAGGAGTGAAAACTCAACCAAGTTTGGATTGTCTGTTTATTGACTGGTCAGTAAACACACATAAACCATCCTGTACCCTGACTAGGGCCTGAAGGGTCGATCCTCGGATGCCAATCAGAGTGACGCCTAGACTCGGTACCCGCAGGGGTTGTGGGTGACCCCAGTCAACGGTACTCAAACTCGTGACGTTATTGACAGAGCTACTACATAGCTGAGAAGCGCGGAAGGCTGCGGTGAGCTCGCGAGCAGCATGGCGATAACAATAACTTAAGTAGTCAGCAGACAATCAGGTAGAATAACGATCTACACTCAGCAAAGTGAGACAGTAGCGACAGTGCACGGTCGGGCAGAGTGACGTCCTGCAACTGAACGACGCGAGACAATGGCTCATGACGTCAGTATACAAACGAGCAATGTTGTGTCCTACAACAGACTGACGCTAGACAGTGGTTGATTAAGTTGGTATACAAATGGGCAATGTAACGTCCTACAACAGACTGATGCGAGACAGCCTCAAACTGTGGGATGCTGGTTCTATATATACCCAGAGCACAGGGCCAGCGCAGGGGGTGCAGATGTAGCAGAGAAATCGCTGAGAAATGGCAGAGATGGCCGAAGCTGGCGATCGAGGTAGAGAGGCCCGCCATGGTGCAAAGCGGATTGCGGTCCAGCAGGATGCATCAGCTAGTAGAGCCAACCCTGGGCTTCAAGGCGAGCTATGGTGTGTGCGGCGTAACATCTCTTCTTAGGAGGGGGCCGCAGCTGTGGCAAGGCTAGATCAGGTCAATGACGATGCCACTGGCGCATCATAGTTTACACAGGGTATTGGGGCAAGAATGGAAAATTGTACGTAAAGTGAAATATGTGTTAATGTGAAGTACGTTGTAACTGAATTTTATTCTATACAGCAAAGCACTTAATTGATACTTGTTTCAAATTTTTAAAATTTAATTAAAATATTAAGATACAGAATAACNCTATACAGCAAAGCACTTAATTGATACTTGTTTCAAATTTTTAAAATTTAATTAAAATATTAAGATACAGAATAACTTTTCTTAATTCACCCCTAATGTTACTGTAGCTATGCCAGTCAGTGTTTACACTCAACTGTGTACAGCTACAAAAATAAATTTTTTTCAGTGGCTGGTTTCAGAAGTGTTGACTTCACCATGAACCATATAACCTGAGTTTGTATGTGTGTTAGAAGTGTATAAATATTTAAGAAGTTAAATATTTAGCTGGGAATTGTAATTTAAGAATTATTCATGTTTGATGTGTGGATAACAAAAAGTAAAAATTTTGAATATGGACAGTGTACAAGTATAGGTAATATTCAGTCATCACTCAAATATTGTGCTATTCACTAATACAATAGTTGAAAAGATTTAATTTTTTTTTTNTAGGTAATATTCAGTCATCACTCAAATATTGTGCTATTCACTAATACAATAGTTGAAAAGATTTAATTTTTTTTTTCTACAAACTTGTAAATTGTTACTGCATTTACTAAGTAAAATTTTATTTCAATTATAATTTTCCTANATTTTTTTTTTCTACAAACTTGTAAATTGTTACTGCATTTACTAAGTAAAATTTTATTTCAATTATAATTTTCCTACAAAAATAAAAAAATCCATGGCCATAAGGCCTGTGTTATAACGTTGTGAGGGTGAATTACAAAGTTGTTCATATCTACGTTTTATTGCAGAGGTAAATCACAATATATATACAGTTTTAACTCGCCGAGTTGTACATATCTATATGTTCATTACACTTCCCTTGCTGCCATGTGATGAAAAAAGTAGTAACTTAATTGAGCCAAATGTATATTACAAGTATCATAAATCAACAGTAAGCATTAACTTTTATGCCGTAACAGTGAATTGGTAGAGCTGTTTTGTTTAGGAATGTAACTCAAACAACATGAACACAAATAAATTTATTTGCACATTAGTTACTGTTCTCAGTGGTGCTGGTAGATATAATTACATTGGAGAAAAAATGAAACAGGGAAGTTGTTAATATATGCCACTTTATGGTGCTTGCTTAATCATTAAGAAAAAATTTATGAACAATGGATTGTAAAATAGCTTGTGTAATTCTCTAATGAGTTTTGGATTACAAATGTGTTTCCTTGAATGCAACATTGTGCAGGTCAAGTATTGATTGCTGGCTGATGTGTGTTAACCTAAATATCAACATATGCACATGTGCAGAAAATACACAGCAAAAGAATTCATTGTTTTGACTTTTTAAATTTTCTGCTTTGTAACTGATGTCCAGTCTTGGTGATTTATAAATATGGTTTTACTAAAAATCATTTGTAACGCCAGCCAGATACCTTCTTTGCCATCCAGAAGTGTATTAATTCTCTCATTGCTGCCGAAACACATTTTCAAATTCTGAAAGTTATAGAAACGTTACTATGAAAACACAGTGAGTACTCTTAACTACTTTCAATGGCAGTAAAGCATGAATAAAAATTTGTAATTAACAGATAGTTATATTGGGGTAGGTATGTTCATAACCTGCCTGATGCAAATAGTTTATGATTGCACCATGTAAGTTTGAAACTTCTGCATTTGCAGTTGATGAAGACCAAAGTTATTTCAATGAAAAAAATTTGTCAAAGTCAGTTTGTAAGTGTAATGAAAATATAATACTTATTAACACAATTAAATACTAAATGTGTATTGGAAACTGTATATAGGCCACCTGTTTTAGATCTAAAAATTTCAAATACTTAAACATANTAAATACTAAATGTGTATTGGAAACTGTATATAGGCCACCTGTTTTAGATCTAAAAATTTCAAATACTTAAACATAATAGTCATTAAAATGGAAATGGGGAAAAAATAAAACAAACAATTTTATGTGGGGACTTTAATTTTGACTTTGCAGAAGAAACAAGTGTTGTTTTACATTTTATGATTTGTTGAATACAAGGAAGTGTTTGAATTTTCTTGGCTATATGTGAGGAAGTTCAATTTTCATCAGGAACGTTGGTTTATTTGTCATGCAAGGAACAGTAGTAATTACAGTTATGCCTTGCAGTAACTAGCATTTTAATTTGGCCAGTTGTGTTGTAGTGAATTTGATAAAGCACACATGGAGATGGTTACAACAGTGATAAAGTTCATAAAAATGGGAAATATCATGACACATTGACTAGAATGTTTGCGGCCAAACAGATGGTAATAAATATTTCATATGTAAACAAAGAAAATAAACTCATTTTACAAGGTGGCTCTGTTATAATTTTAAATAAANGGTAATAAATATTTCATATGTAAACAAAGAAAATAAACTCATTTTACAAGGTGGCTCTGTTATAATTTTAAATAAATACTTAATAACCACGTATATGACAGTTCTTTATTCCAACACACGTCTTCGCACATACGTAGGTACACACACACTGATAACAGCCAGTTTCGCCATCTTGATTACGTCTTATACACTGGCGCACTCTGCGGTAAGAACAGAGAAACAACAGAGGCGTATTCTACAATTACAACACTCCCCCTGAATACGACATCGTTATTATAACAAACCCTCACAATACAAAATTGGCACAGACTGTTTACTTTTACATACAACACAGATACATATTATGTTCAGTACAAAAACTCAATAGGTAGGTAAATACTTATCAACAGAATTGTTGAATTCGAATTTCTTCTTTGATAATATGAAATCTCTGAAAACTTAAAGGTTTAGTAAAAATATCAGCTAGTTGTTTTTCAGATGGAATATATTTCAAAGATATTAAGTTTTC
>NQII01000629.1:745806-769190 GCA_002778355.1 Clitarchus hookeri | reverse complement strand
ATGAAGATCAATATTCATATCTTTGTTGAACCAAATTTCTGCAGGAGTTTTGTTATCATCTGTTAACGTTGTATTATTCAATGTGAAAACCATGTAATGGATGGCTTCAGCCCAAAACCTTTCCTCTAGATTTTTTGCTTGTAAAATAGTTCTTGCACCTTCTACCAATGTTCTCATCTCTCTTTCAGCTTTACCATTTTGTTCAGGTGTGTATGGGCAAGTCTTTTGATGAATAATGCCCATTGATTTGGTCACAGCTTGGACATCTTGATTTACTTCTTCAAGTCCATTATCACTTCTCAGTATTTTTACAGTTTTTCTTGTAATATTTTCAAATTTGTTTAGAAATTCAATTATTTTAACTTTTGCTTCCATTTTTGATTTCATAAAATAAACTGTTCTGTATTTTGAGTAATCATCTTTCAACAATAGAAAATATTTTGAACCACCAATTGACGTTTGTTCCATCGGTCCACAAACATCAACATGAACAATGTCTCCAATGTTCTCAGCCCTTGTCAAACTAGATTTGAATGGTAACCTTGAATGTTTACCAAGTTTGCAAGCATCACAGAAGAAATTATCTTCTTTATACTTTATCTTGCTACGGTTCAGTATACGTTTCACATAGGATACATTTTGATGTCCTAGTATACAGTGCCATTGGTAAAGTGTAAAATTTTCTACACAAGTATTAACAACATTACTCACGTGTCTAAACTTCAAATGAAATAATTTGTCTTGTTTTTCACCAACTGCTTGGCATTGTCCATTCAACAGAAAATAGCAGGCATTTTTATCTGCTTGATACACATATCCTTTTTCAAGAGCAACAACAGTAGAGAACAAATTAAATTTCAATTTGGGGACATACAGTACATTTGAAATTGAAGTATTAATCCAGTCTTCACCATCAAATGTCTGGCCTTTGATCTCTCCAATCCCAGCAACCAATAGCTCTGAACCATCACCAACTTGCACATGATTGGTTCCCGTCACTTGTAAATTATGAAATAAGTGTTTGTCTTTACACATGTGTGCTGTGGCTCCACTGTCAATTATCCATTCAATGACATTTGAGTCATTTTCATGTACAACAAAGGCATTTTCTTGGTTTTCATTTTTTTTGGATTTTGCAAACCAACAATCCTTTTGCACATGCCCTTTCCGTTTGCAAAATGAACATGTTAGCACATTTACTGACACTTTATCTTCACTTTTGTTTTTATCAAACTTGTTGAACTTATTTGGACCTTGTTTTTGATAACAATCCCTTTTCATGTGTCCAGATTTTCCACATTTAAAACATTCAACATTTGCCTTATTCCTATTAAAAGCCTTTTGCTTGACATAATAAGCCACCGACGAACCAGAATTATTTGACTGAGAAACAGGGTCCCTTTCCCTCATTCTCATTTCAACTACACATAGCCTTTCTTGCAACAGTTTGAGAGTCCTATTTTCCTTAGGAACACTTTCCCAGGCGTTAATAAACTCAGAATATTCAGTTGGTAAAGTATTCAAAACTCTGTTAAGAAAAAGAGAATCAGGTATTTTGACTTTATCTTCCCTCCATGTTTCATCTTGAAGTTCCGACCACAGCTTTTCAAGTTTCGCAATGTGTTTGGCTACGTCATCTGAAGGGTCCTTTTCTTTGATACTAAAGAATTGATTGAACAGACGGTCCTGCCTCTGCTCAGTCCTCTGTTCGTAAATACTGTGTAATTTGTCCCACATTTCCTTAGAGCTCTTACACATATTAATTAATTGACGAACCTGACTGGTTACTGATGTGACTATGATGTTTTGCGCCATGAATTCCACCTTGTCAAGCACTGCAGCTTGCTTCTTCTATTCTTTTGTAGCCTTTTCGTCCGTTTCATTCGGTTTTTGCGGATAACCTAACGTATCTTCTACTGCGCCCATTGCTCCATTTACCTGAAGCTGGATTCTGACTTGGAACTTCCAATCAACCCAATTGGATTGCCCCTCAAGTTTGTCGATCGTAATCCTTGAGGTTTCCATCGTAAAAAAAAATCGAAAAAACCGTTACCGCGCTTATGGAATTCTGTGCAACCGTCACTAGACGCAAAACTCACTTTTCCAAACTGTCACATACACTTTTCAATCTGCCTAGCGTATCTGGGCCCATAACCTGTTATAATTTTAAATAAAATACTTAATAACCACGTATATGACAGTTCTTTATTCCAACACACGTCTTCGCACATACGTAGGTACACACACACTGATAACAGCCAGTTTCGCCATCTTGATTACGTCTTATACACTGGCGCACTCTGCGGTAAGAACAGAGAAACAACAGAGGCGTATTCTACAATTACAACAGGCTCATCGGTGACAGACAATAACAGTTGTAATAACCTTAATGATAATGTATAAATTATGGACACAAAACAAAAGGACAAAAAATTGTGGAATTTTTTAGCAATCATTTTACATATTTCAATTTTTTCATTGCTGCTGTTTGAGAAGACATGCTCCTCATTTTTTCAAAACACACACATCATTAAGTCCTAGCTCATTAATTTTTTTCCATCTCAGCAGCCAGTTCACCTTGTTCGATACTCACTTGATTGTTTGCTTTGCAAACTCTATTCAGTTGTGTTCACAACCTTTTAGGCTCCTTCAGAGCAGTATTTTTAGTGCTCGTGCATTAGTTTGTTCAGTGCGTTGGCAGTGGCACTGGAAACTAAGGGTTTTCTTGAGCAGCAGTCAGCAGGGAAGTTTGCACTTTGAAATTGTGTCACATTTGTCAAATGTGGCGTGAAGTCTACATCTTCTAAGGCTTGGCTGGGTGGTAGTTATTTAGTTGGTTAGCTGCCAAAAAATTGTCGGGTACTTAGACTTACATTGCTTTCCACAGAGGATTAGAATAACCACAGTTGCCCTGTGGGATCGGATCCTGGATCCCAATCTTGCATACTGGCAAGAGACCTCTGGCAAGTGGCATACGTGGAGAACACCCTGGATTGCGGCAAGATAATTTTTATTGAGCTACTAACACACCACCCAGCCAAACCTTACAAATCTCCCGGCAAAACACACTGTGTGAGTGTAACTACCGTAAATGGACACGTTATGTGCTGTACTGTTAGAAGAGAGGGCAGACTGTAGACCACATCCAAAATTACTAACATGAAGCACTCAGACTTACACTTCCATTATTAACTACTTCACTGCACATCATATATTTATATCACATCATATATTTATATCAGAAATAATGGTTAAGCATCTGACATAACTAAATATTGTATCTCACATTTGCGTATAAGTATAATTATGGAAACTCTTATACTGTATTTAAAAATCTAGGTTTTGAAGTTTACTGTTAAATGTTTTTGAACATTTCTTAACCTGTCATTTAGTGTCTCTATTAGAGCTGTGCCGATTCACCGATGTGCTGCAGATGTGTGTGAAAAAGCTTTCTGCTTATATATAAGTTGAATTTAGGTTACTGTTGTACTTAAAAAATGGTATTGGTGAAATACAGCACAATCAACAGTAATTTATAATGTATTTTAGTTTAAAGTAGGGCTGTTCCGATACCTTTCCAGATACCCTGATACCCTAATACCACCATCGATACCAAAATCGATACTCATAGCAGTTCAGCAAAACGTTAAAAAAATAGCCAACTCGTACAGTATTCCTTCTTTGTTTAAATAAAGAGGAAATGGGTACTTTGTTGTAATATTTTACAACTATGGTCGTATGAGCGCTCTGATTGCTAAGTTAATATCCATGTTTTGGTTATTATACAAGTCTCCGAATTGTGATTAAATGCAGAGAAGTCTGCACACATTATGTTATACTGTGCGCAGGTGTTTGTGTTCACAGATTTGTATGCTATTATTTATTACGGTATGTACTAAAGAGTTTGAGACAGTGACTCGTGGTATGAGGTGAATTGGTTTCAGAATCTTGTTGTAACATTCAACTGGAGTAGTGCTAGTGTTGGTAACATGTCGCCATACATCTATGAAAATTCATTTTCATCTATGCAATGTTCACATCTAAAAATTATAACTGTGCGTTAAAAATTATTTAGAGCGACGTATACTCAATTTTGATGAATATATTTTGTAAATTATTATCATAATAAATTTATTGTGGAACCAATTTGTTTTTTTGTAAATACTAATAATTAACACTACACTCAAACAACAGCAACTGTTTTTAAAAAACAAAACACTAACTTAAACTGACAGTGTTACCACCCTAACATATTATTATTTAATACTCGCTACTTTAACACTTCCCCTTATTAATTAATGATCAACACTTCGAAAGTTTGAAAGTCCGAGTTGAACACGTAAGTTTTCAAACTGTACTCTAGGTAGTGGATTCGTCATGATATCAGCTACTTGGTCCTCTATTGCGATTTGTTGGTCTCCTATTTCACCATTGATTACCTTTTCTCTAATAAAGAAATGTTTTACGTAAATGTGTTTTGTGCTCTTGTGAAACTCTGGATTCTGGGCTAGTTTCACTGTGGCAAAGTTATCGACCTGTAGAATAGGAACATTTTGCAGTTTTACTATTTCTTCAAACAATCTTTTCAGTCATACAATTTCCTTGACCGCTTCATTCGCTGCTACAATTTCAGCTTCAGTTGTTGACGTAGATACCGTTGCCTGCCTCTGACTCAGCCACAAAATGGTACCTCCTGTGTACTTAACTACTACTCCTGAAGTCGACCGACCAGTCTTCATGCATCCACCAAAATCCGCATCACTGAAACACTTGAGAATGCCTTTACTGGAATTACGATGATAGACAATTTCTATATCAGTTGTACCTACGATATATCAAAATACCCGTTTTACTCGCGTAACATCTTCTACGGTTGAATTTTCTAATGATCTTGATAGGTATTGTATGCTATAAGCTAGGTCTGGTCAGCANGCGTAACATCTTCTACGGTTGAATTTTCTAATGATCTTGATAGGTATTGTATGCTATAAGCTAGGTCTGGTCAGCATAGATGTTGACATTGACTTACATTCTGAAAAGTTGAAACGTTCTAGAATTTTATTTGCATACGCTTTCTGAGATATCTTAATATTCCCAATTTTTTCTTCAATTTCAATTCCCAGAACTCTACTTTCTTTACAACTACTTTAAATTCCTGTTTCCGATTTCAACTCTTCAAGAAAAGTTGTCAGGTCTTGAAGATCAGTTGCTGCAACCAACCTGTTATCTACATACAATGCCAGAATAAGTTTCTTACCATTTTTCTCTCTAGAAAACATACATGGATCTGCTTCACTGATTTTAAATCCAAGTTCTACAAGAAACCTTCCAAACCGTTCGTTCCAGCACCTTGGCGCCTGTTTAAGTCCGTATAAGCTCCTCTTGAGTAGTTTACAAACTTGATTTGTCCCTTCATCGTATCCTTCAGGCTGCTTCATATAGATAATTTCTTCGAGTTTTCCATATAGGAATGCCGTTGATAGGTCAAACTGCGCTAGGTGCATCTGCTTATCTGCAGCAATACTTAGAATTGAACTAATTGTTCCGCGCTTTGCTACTGGACTGTTTGACTGTAATCAATGCCATGTCGTTGAGTAAATCCCTTGATGACTAATCTTGCTTTATATCTGTTGATACTGCCATCAGGATTCATTTTAACGCAATATACCCATTTGCAAGGAATCACTTTAGCCCCTGCTGGTAGCGAGGTTAGTGTCCACGTCTGGTTTTCCTTCAACGAGGTCATCTCTTGGTCCATCGCTTCCTTCCAATCTGTACTCTGTTTGCTATTCAGAGCATCTTCAAACGTCTCTGGACTTTCTACTTCACTTACAAAATTCTCTACTGCCAAGACATAATCGTTCAAATGATTTGGTTTCTTTAATCTCGAGCGATTTCTAAGTCAATTTGATGATATTTTACTACCTTCATTTTCTTTTCGAGTTCGGGATCATCTTTTTTAGCCTTGTCTCCGTCTGTTCTGATTCCATCTTTTTCTTCATTCTCTTGTCGACTTTGTACTTCATTATCNCTTTTTTAGCCTTGTCTCCGTCTGTTCTGATTCCATCTTTTTCTTCATTCTCTTGTCGACTTTGTACTTCATTATCAACACTCGAAAATGGCAAATTTACTTTTTCTTCACATTTTTGTATTTTTTCTTGAAATTGAACATCTCTGGATACTNCCTTTTTAGCCTTGTCTCCGTCTGTTCTGATTCCATCTTTTTCTTCATTCTCTTGTCGACTTTGTACTTCATTATCGACACTCGAAAATGGCAAATTTACTTTTTCTTCACATTTTTGTATTTTTTCTTGAAATTGAACATCTCTGGATACTATTACTTTATGATCTTCTTTCACATAAATTCTATATCTTTCATCTATGTCGTATCCAACGAGATATCCTTTTATGGATTTCTCATCCAGCTTTTTCCGTTTTTCTATTGCAATGTACACATAATATGTCGATCCAAGTATCCGCAGGTGTTTTATTCTGGGCTTCTTACCCATCCACAACTCAAACGGACTCCCTCCTTCTATTGTTAATTTCCCGGTTTGGTTCAAAACATATACTGCAGAGCTTATTTATTCTGGCCAAATTGCTTCAGGGAACTTAACAGCTGAATTTGAGTACTTGAATGTTCGCGCCATTTCAACTAGCATTCGATTTTCATGTTCACTGCCACAATTTTGCTCTGGTGTATATGGTACTGTCAGTCTTTGTGTAATACCGCTTTCTCGCAGAATTTTCCTAACCTCTGTGTTATCAAATTCGCCTCCATTATCACTTAATAATTCCTTAATTAAAAGACCTTCAGTTTTCGCGTGTGCTATCATTTGTTTTAACACATCTTTAATGTTTGACTTCTCTTTGATAATAAAACTGTACCTAAATTTTTTATAACTGTCTTTGAATACAACTAAGTAGCGCTTCTTTTTAAAAGACTCACTGAATGGTCTACATACATCCGTCGACATCAGTTCTTCTGGTTTACTTGCCTTCTTCCTGGTTCCGAACGGCAAGCGATGTGCCTTACCATAGATACAGGACTCACAGATCTCGTTATTCATTCTGACTTATTCAGCTCTCTTTCAAGTTTTTTCTTAACGTGATTCTTGTTTTGTTGATCCCATCTTTCATGGTACAGCTGCAGCGTTGAACTTTCTGCAACTGCAACATTTACTTTCGTATTTTCTATAGGAACAACAGACTTAATAGCTGCCTTGTACAGCGATCCTTTTACTTCACTATCTCCATACACCACTCTCTTTCCAGCAATGTTGAACCAACATTTTGTAGCAGTTGACCCAAATTGACTATCTTGATTTCTGTCTTGAGCAGCCAACACATAAAACAGATTTCTCGAAATATTTGGAATGTACCAAACATCATTAAGCATCATTTTCTGACCTTTTTTATCAGTTGATACCTCTTGAACAGTACCTTTTCCGATGGCTTCAAGCCTTTCTTTGCCAGCAGCCATTATGCTACATATGTTCCCAAACTTCTTGAACTCGGTGAATAAATCTGGACAGTTTGTTACATGCCTTGTGCCACCATTGTCGATCCACCGCTGTAGATTTTGATTCTGCTATATTTACTTCATTACATATAGAAAATAGAGCTACTTCTTTGTCTAGTGAATTACTCTGCACGTGATCTCGTTCCTTCGCAGGTCGTCCATCAGCGATCCATTTCTTATAATCACGTACCCAGTGACCTTTATTCTTGCAATAGTTACAGGTGTCTCCTCTTTTCTTTACCTTATATGAATTTACATGGTTTTCATTTTTCTTGTTACTATAATTTTTCACAACTAAAACTTCCTGTTCGAATTTCTTACTTTCTGTAGTTTTTCTCAAATTTTGTTCAAATATGCACAGCTGTGCGGTTAGTTCATTGAATGTTTTCTTTTCATCCTTGGTAACTAACATCCAACTTGAACAGAACTATTCAAACTTATGAGGTAGAATTTGTAAAACTTTACATACTAGCATTAGTTATGGTAACGCATTCTCATCCTTAGCTTTAAATCCGTTAATTAACTCGTTTCATAGATTTCTCAATTTTGCGATATGAGATGAGACATCTTCTCCTGATGTCCAACAGAAGGCAAAGAAATCCGTACATATCTTAAATAACTGATCGTTCGAAGTGGCTTTATACAATTGTGTTAACGCTTCCCAAGCGCCATGTGCTGTTTCTTTATCCATTATTTTCTGATACACTTCATCTGTAACTGAGTCAGTAATCATGGTCTTAGGGTAACTATTTGCTTTCCGATGGAAATCACTCTCGATCTTGTGTTCCTTCTTTTGTTCGTTAGTCGCATTATCTTTTAGTGGATTTGGTTTTACTAACCTTCCTTCAATTGCATCCACTGCTCCTTCGTGATAGTCAATCACATTGCAAATTTTCCTTTCCCACATCGGCCAGTCTGCTTCAGTTGATAACGGCTTGATGTGAATGTGTTTTGTTGAAAACCTAATAAATAACACAATCTCTTCGTATTATTACTTTTATTATGCTACATATCATAACCTTGTATAACTACACACCAGATAACAACTATACTCAAACAACAACAGCTGTTTTTAAAAAACAAAACACAAACTAAAACTGACAGTGTTACCACCCTAACATATTATTATTTAGTACTCGCTACTTTAACAAATACATATAGTGTGCTGTACACACTTTGGATCTTCATTGGGAGGTTATGTTTCGGTTCAGCAGAACCGAGTATATAATTTCTGGTCTGGATTTCACTCCCGAAGGCTAACAGCATGTGAAACTCAGACCCTACACTGTTACATGGTCATTTATTGTTATACATCTGTATTATATATTTATATATACAAGATTTGTTTTATATCAGGTAAGTAAAACTTTAAATATTGTTAAAGTACTTATCTTTCTGGAAATTAGTATATTGCTGTAAATACGTTGATTTGAATGCTAGGTGATACTTGCTTTTATTTTAAAGTAAGTACTAGTCGTGTTTTTGAAGTGAAATAAAAATTTTTTAAATATGCATTTTCTGTTACCTGCACGATACTAGTACTGATTACTTGTGACTCTGCTAGATGCTTAATATAGGCCAATAACCGATACCAAGAGTTGGTATTAGATTAGCCGTAGTTTAAAGTGTACAAAAAGTAAATACAGTAATGCAACAAACCATGTGATTTCAAGTAAAGACAAAAAAATATGTTGGTCTATATTTATAAAAATACTTATTCATGAACACAGAAAACAGTAAACATGCACAAGGTTGTTAACATGTTTAGTTGCTGTTGACAGTCAGGTGATAGGCTTGAAACAAAAATGGTAGATTGTTTTTATAAATGTATTAGTTCTAATTGATGTTTTGTTCTTGGGTGCTTTGTTACACATTTGGATTGGTAAAAAAAATTAGTGTATGAACGGAAGATTCTAAATTAATGCCTGCCACAGAGTTAATTTTTAACATGAAAATGTTTGAAAATGATTCTAATAACTTGTAAGCACAGTGTAAACGGGTTGTAATGAATCTGAAGGAAACATTTTCTATGTTCACTATAGAGGGAAAACCTCACATGTACACTTGTTTTGAAATAATATACAAATCTGATGTACCAAATTTACATACGTAGATTACATTAAATTCTTAATAACTGTTGGGAAATCATTTTATAACTGAAATACATACTCAAAAATAATTTAATATAAACCTAAGTCAAATCTAAAATATTTGAAAGGGACCAAAATAAACTGATGTATCCTGACAAGCAGTGCATACAGGCCTGATCTTGACCCATACGCCAACATCTGATTCACTGTGTGGGTGGGTGCAATATGTCTCAGAAAATAATAGCAAATTCTGTAGATGATAGGCCTAAAATAGTCAACCATGTTAAGTAAAAAAAGGCAAAGTTACGAAAAAAAATTATAAACAGAAAATCTGCATTATGTTTGTGTTATCTTCTGATGGTCTATCATCTTCCTCTTATAGACTGTTCATAGAAAATGAGCACTTTAAAAGCCCTCTCAGCAGGCATAATAACCAAAAAATGATATTTTATTATGGCCACATACATTAACTTTTGAGAGCTATGAAATTTATACACTATGTTTAATAGTAGCATAGCAATTTTTATATTAACATTTGGCAAAAGTATACAAATAAACTGAAAGTAACTTTTAAGCATGGCCTTAAAAAGTGTTCTCATTACCATGAACAGCCTATACCCTGCTTCTTCCCTTCCCCCTGAGACCTTGACCCTTGTCAATGTCAAGCTTGTAGTTGGTTATCTTAGCAGGGTGGAGCTTGGAACAAAAACTACAAACTTTGTGGTTGATCATTTTTTCACTGATTAGTTCCCTAGCTGCCATGTACTGGTGGTGAAAGCACTTTCTTACATGGGAAAACTCTCAATGTTCACTGAATTATATCTACTCCAGAATAACTCAGAAGTACCCCCCAACATTTTATGTTTACTGAATCAGCAGAAAATGATTTGTAGTTCATACATACAGAAAGGTGGTTCGAGCCTTTATATTTTATTGTATAGTGTTGGAAATATAAATTGAGTTTGATGTAATGTTTAAATTTGGTGTCTGATTGTTCACGTTGATCAAAAAATCCTCTAAACTTATTAGCTCAGTATGTGGAAACCAGACATCTCACAACAGTTCAGCAACATTCACGTAAAATTTCTTTCCGTCCTCTACATTCCATAAGATTTCATGCCCTATGTGTCTCTTAAAACAAAAAATTTTAATGCATCTTACTATTTATGCTGTAATTTCTTTAAAAAAATTTGCAATAATGAATATGTTGCATTCTCTTAAGTTGTTTTACATTATTTATATAAAAAAATAACTAGTAATGATGGCAAGGAAGAAACTGTTCGCCAATCCCAAAAATATGAAACCATTTAAATGATCAGTTTCAGAGAAACGGCATGATGAGTTTTCGTGCTCTTTGAGCATTATTTTACTCTTGCTGGCTCTTCTTCCAGTACAGGAATAAGATCTACTCCCTGGCTTTAAGCCAGCAGACCTCTGTAAACATTCACTGGCAGCAAACTGTTCAGTGCACCTGCCATGTCTAGCTGCTCCATCAGTGGTTGACATGTTGAGTTGTCAGAAGCTGAGAGTTTTACTCCAACCACTCTTCTGCCTGAATGGTAACAGACTTGTGTGTGAACATTTGTTGGATGTAAAGTTCACTAGTAATGAAGAAATTAATAAATTTGAATATACTCTTATTGCCAGTATGTGTACAGTACTATTATTTTCTCATATTTCATATTTAAGTGTGCACGTAGGAATGGTCTGATTGTGTGTGTACTTTGTTTGTAGTATCTATGCTGTCCGTGCCATCAATATTTTATCGGCCAAAGGGTCGAGAAGATGAGGCAGATAATGTGAGGGAAAAGTTCCAGGTTCCTGAGTCAGACCACCTCACATACTTAAATGTCTATAACCAGTGGAAGCTGAACAAGTAAGTACATTTTTGTTATGTACTGTTGTATTAATGTCCCCTTTGAAAAAATTTTGTTTTGTTATTGACTAATAATAATAAGCCTTGATGATGGAAGTGAGAAGCAGTGGAGTGCAAGGGAGGAACAAGAGTGTTCTCAGGAACTCCACTTATCACCTACATGTCTCTTACATCTTCCACCAGCAAGAAAATTGGGCTTGGATCAACCCCTGATTGCCGCAGTAAGGCACAGGCATGCTTACTACTTTATCACAAATCTCTTACTGCAAAAGTTTCTGTGTTGTATATCTTTATCAATAAACCATTTAGTTATAGTTGTCATAACTTGGTTCCTTGTGTATATGTTGCAAGTATTTACATTTCTAAACAGGGGACAGGAAACACATGTACTCACAGGTGGTATTCACAGATAGGCACACATACACAAAGCAGAATGACCACTTTTCTACGTCTTGAACATTTCTTCGTTAAAAACCAAGAATTACGTGGATGTGTGAGGAAATATTTTTCCTTACAGACTCTAGCTGGGAATTTGTGAATACAGTATTATTATTCTTGATAACACCATATAATGTTTTAACTTTATTTGATTGGTACAATATGATCTCCAGTTGTTAAAGAGGTTTTTGTTTTTTTTTGTAGATTTGATAGGTTCTGTGAATTTATTGGAAAATGAAAAACGTTTTCTGTTGATCTGTTTAGGTACTCTGCGAATTGGTGTAATGACCATTTCATTCACATTAAAGCAATGCGAAAAGTGCGTGAGGTGCGGCAGCAGCTGAAAGATATTCTAGAACAACAGAAGATAGAAGTTGTTTCATGCGGAACTGATTGGGATATCATTCGCAAGTGTATCTGCTCAGGTTGTTATAATGTTTCAGTGTTCTTTTCGCATACATGTTATGTTATTAGAACCCTTTGTAATGTACCTTGTTTAGTGGTTGTCCAAACAAAACCTTGAGTTCATTTTTAAATACAAAATGATTGTGTGTTTTAATTCAAGCAAAGTAGAAATGTTTAGGCAGTCATACATATTAAAACAGGATGTGAAATAACAATCATACATTTTTACTTATTTATATACATTTATATATATATATAATAGGTATTCATTTTGCATAAATGTGATACAGTTGAACCTATCTATAAAAACTCCACTTTTAATGTCCGTCTTTCTATAACGACTCGTTTTTGAGGAACTGTGAAAAATTTGAGTGAAAATAGTTGAAAATTAGAGGTAAATCTCCCAAAAGTTGTGCTGCATATTATGTTGTGCATGGAGAGTACTGTACTGGATATAGCTCATATCTAAAAATAGATACCATCCCTCCCCTCCTACACAACAGGCGGTAGGGGCTATAGCCAATACCTATTTACTCCGCCCACCCTGTACTCCAGGCAACTGAATGTTTACACATGCAATTACTGTTACATGTTTGTTCTGTTGTCGCGCTTGTTCCATTACGACGTATTTTGGTTTTTGGTTGTTTGTTGACAATTTATTTTTTGGCTTGATTTTGTGAACAATTGTTGACTACCCGCACTTTTTATGCAGATTTTTGATTTTGTTAAAATGAATAGAAAGAGAGCCAGCTTGTCACACTATATGTAGACTGTTTTTGGGGTGCAAAAAATATCTCACAATTTTTTTGTCCTTTTGTCTTGTGTCCATAATTTATACATTATCATTATGGTTATTACAATTGTTATTGTCTGTCACCGATGAGCCACTTTGAAAAATGAGTTCATTTTCTTTGTTTACACATGAAATATTTATTATCATCTGTTTGGCCGCAAACATTCTATTCAATGTGTCATGGTATTTCCCATTTTGCAAACTCTATTCAGTTGTGTTGACAACCTCTTAGGCTCCTTCAGAGCAGTATTTTTAGTGCACAGTTATAATTTTCAGATGCAAGCATTGCATAGATGAAAATTAATTTCATAGATGTAATAGAAACGTGTTACCAACACTAGCACTACTCCAGTTGAATGTTACAACAAGATTCGGAAACCAATTCATCTTTTATCATGTGTCATTTTCTCAAACTCTTCAGTACATAGCGTAATAAATAATAGCATACAAAGCTGTGACCACGAACACCTGCTCACAGTATAACATAATGTGTGCAGACCTCCCTGCATTTAAACAATATCGCCGACTTGTATAATAACCAAAACATGGATATTAATGTAGCAATCAGAGCGCTCATACGATCATAGTTGTAAAGTAGTATAGCAAAGTACCCATTTCCTCTTTCTTTAAAGAAAGAAGTGCTATATGAGTGTGCTATTTTTTAATGTGTTGCTGAACTGCAATAAGGTTTACGTGAAAACTAATACGATTTGAGTGAGAATATCGCATAGACAAGTATCAGTGGTGGTATCTATGTATCGGGAATTATCGGAAATTAAGGTATCGAAACTGCCCTAATTGTGAAGCAACATTATTTCACTGCAGTCAAACCTTGTCCACATCTATGTCACAGTTTAAAGTGAATTATAATATTTCATTTTAAAACCTTGTAATTTTGGGCACAGAGGCGAATAAATATAGTCATTAAAATTGATTTATTTATTTTGTTTCTTTACGACCTTAAGTAATTATGTCTCAAAGTTGGCATTTGCTGTGAGTTATGGGTGCTCAGTGCTTATGCATTATTTGGCATCAATCATGTTTCGTATACGCCCTTCCAGGATATTGCTTTATTCAGAAGATATGTGTCTGTTGTAATAAATAAATATTTCAGTACTAAATCCTTTCATTTATCTGCAAGAAGCCATTGACAATGGAGTTCACGCTCAGTCGTCATCAAGTAGGTCAAGTACACATATCTGGGTTGTCATTTTATTAGGAATATATGTGACTATTAAATTTAATTAATATTCCATGCAATAATCATTTTGTTTTTACATCAGAGACAATTGAACGTAAACTTTAAATGCTTGGTAAAACTTTGATTCTTTTTATGTTTTTAACATATAATTTTGGGAAACAAGGGGAGATTGTATATGCTTCTCGGATATCATTTTTTTTTTCCAAAGACATCTAACTGTTAAAAAAAAAATTTATTTTATTTAAAAAAGTGTTGTTTTCTTGCTAGACGATTGAACATGTACTTATGATACTTGGTAAAACCTCACACCGCTCAGTGTTTTTAACATTTTGGGAGATAAGGGGATGCTAACAGGGTGTCCACCCACAGCGAAAAGTTAGGAAATTTCATGTGACAGGGAAATGTCAGGGATTTTTCATTTGGGTCAGGGAAAATCTAAATAATTTGTTACTCTGCAAAAATTGTTAGTTGTGTGAATACAGCATCATGTAATTACAAGGATATGCTATTTAAATTCCAATTTTTAAGTTTGTGAACTGGCAATAGGGCCTATATGTACAAACTAAAGTATTTTTGTGTTTGTAATGGTCATTCGTGTGAAGTGAATAGCATATATTGTGAGAAATATATATGTAATTTTAGCACTATAGACGATTGAACACAGACTTTATGCAAAATATTGCAAATTTTGACATGTTGGAGGGGGTGGGGGGAAATTGTTCCAAATAAATATATATATATATATAAATAAAGTGACCGACCTGCCATAACAATGTAATTTCTGGAAATCTTGAGGGGTAATTTTAGTAACATTCTACTGTGTATGGTTCATCATGTGATTGAGTATTAAATTATTTACCTGCTCATTTCTTAATGGAAAAGAATGAAAAGTATAAAGCTATTTAAATCATGTACTTTTAATTTTATTCACTCAGGTCTCTGCAGAGTTCTGTTTTGCCATGTTGCCATGCATGAAACAAGCAAGGAAAGTTTTTTGTGTTACCCATTGGAGACGCAGCACCCTGTCTCTGTGCAGGATACCAGGTATGATTTCTGGGAGAGTGGGGTCTGTGATCCAAGGGACTGTTAGTTTTTCCCATACTGGTCACAGGTGTGGTTTCCTGGCACCCAAGTGGGCTTTAGAGTGTATGTGAATGAGGGTTGAGAATGAAAGACAGGAAGCAGCAGGTTGGTAGATGAGTCTACGGTCAACAATTTTGCTGTGGGCAAAGGAACAATAAACCCCAAGCCTGTGCCCGAAGAGGTGCCAGAACGATGAAACCAAGGTGCCAGCATGCAAACCTGTGTGGTAGGTTGCAAAGCAGTTTGGAGCAGAGAAACCTTGTGTGCAATACATACGAAGTACTTCTGTCAGACAATGTGGTCGCATGTAAATCTCTAGCAGCAAAAGGTTTGATAGTCACCTTTGAGGGAGGGTGAAAAAACTCTTGTTTGAGGGCTGTGCTGTGGCTTTTGTACTCCTTCCTGGAGTGAGCATCCTTAGGAGAAGGGTGATAATGACAGGGAGGGTAGTGGGGGGCGAACTGTTCACTGGAGACTAGACACCTTGTGTGTTGCACGTTGCTTCACCACTCCCTTAGGAGCAAATCGCCATCAGTGACGCACTGTGTTCCAGCTCTCGTAGTGGTGCAGGGAATAGGGGGGTGAAGGGGTGGGCAGGCATGACACACGTCAGTGTACAACAGAAGTTTGTACTTGAACACTGTCAAATGTCTTTCAGTTGTAATAGTTTTATTTACGTAAATACTGGATGGTATTACAGAATGATGACGTCATCTTATATTACATTTATTATTGAGTCACATCTGCTTGAAATAATGNGGTATTACAGAATGATGACGTCATCTTATATTACATTTATTATTGAGTCACATCTGCTTGAAATAATGTATGCCTTTTTCTCCCAGTTTGGCTTCTTATTACTCCCGTATTTCAAGAATGTTCATCCAATTTTAAGCTGTGGTTAGGTTCAGAAAATTACAGTATAAATTTATTATTTATTAGCAGACTGCAGGGATGGACAAAATGTAAATTTTTTTNTTAGGTTCAGAAAATTACAGTATAAATTTATTATTTATTAGCAGACTGCAGGGATGGACAAAATGTAAATTTTTTTCTGAACAAGTACTAGCAATTTTATACAGTAATTTCATTTGTTGTTACAGTTTATTTTTACAATTAAACTATTACATTAGTTAACAAAAACATTCAGCAAATATGATATTCCTAGGGTAATTACCCTATTCTTCCAGGCACTGAGCAATTGTGGAGTGCAGATTGAATATCTATATATTGTACTCGTAAGTACAACTCTGTGATTGAGTCATATTCTCTACGTTTGCATTAAATTCACAGAAACCACATTTCATTTCAAGAATATGCCACTTGAGTATCTGTCATAACACATTTCTCATGTTATGAAAGTGGCTTTCTCAAGTGGTGCTCACCTGAGAGACTGCCTACTCATACAGTATAGACATGCACAAAACAAAGACTATTGTGTAATTAATGCTTACCATTTCCAAAAAAAAATGTGTGCAGTATGAGCTTAGGCCACCAAGTATTACAAGATATGATAAAAATCATGGATGACTTGGAACTAACATACGTAGATAATTTAAACAAAGCAATGTGATAGACAAAGTTTGCTGCATACTTTTGTTGTAACACAGCTGCTCCTCTATCTAGGGGAAAAATATTTTTAAGCAGTTCTGGCTTATGGGAGAGTATGTTCTGTATGATACCAGATGCTTTGTAACCTTATCTTCACAGAAGTTTGGTGGTCAGTGTGCAAGTTATGTGCTCTGATGTATCCATTTTGGGCTTGTCCCTGGTTTCACGTATAGTTTCAAGTTTTTTTATTAAGCTTGTGGTTTATGAGGGCATACAATACAGAATTTGTACTGTGTGTTGCTTCCCAATAACATTCAGTTTTTTGAGGCTGTGTGTGTAATGTATTTTCCAATCAAATAGGACTTTTTATTTGCATACAGTCAACTCTTGATTCTAAGACTCCTGGAATAGGGACCCTCTCTTAATAACAATCCTTTTTTTGGAGAACCATAAAAAAGAATTTAATTGGGAAAAGGTCTTTCCAATAAAGACCCCTTCAGAATAACAATTCTTTTACTGGGAACCAATAAAGGTCTTAGAATCGATAGTTTACTTTACTTGTCGAGTACAGTAGGTGCTTTTCACAGTTAGATTTTTTGTGTTTGGTTACAGAAATTTAAATAAAACAAAATCCAGACAAAAATAAAACATAGGTAGCTGGACAGTNCATTTTTTGTGTTTGGTTACAGAAATTTAAATAAAACAAAATCCAGACAAAAATAAAACATAGGTAGCTGGACAGTTATAAGACATTATCATCATGGTATTTTGTTTTTTTTAATGAACAAGGGTAATATAATGAATCAATGCAGAAAAATGTTCTGTTACATAACATTTTTTTTCTTTCTTTAAAAAAAATATATGTGTTATAGGCCATTCACGGTTACTTCACACTTTTGTGAAACCCTGATAAAGTTCTACTTTTGGTTACTGATTACGTATCCTTCCTTTACATGTAAACATAAACACTGCCATGCGACTTCTACATTGTAACTGTCAAATGCTTTGTTTTCAGCTGTTCAAAGAATTCTGTCATATTTCAAAAACCATTTTGTACAGCTGTTTACAATTTAGGCCTGTAACCATATTTGGCTTAACTTTATGACTTTTTAACAATGTCTGTATTGACGATAGTTCTTACGGTTATAATTTTATGGTGTTAACATATTTGTTATGCACGACATAGCACATTACATTTAATACACATTAATATTTTGCTGTGACTGTGTTACAACTGTGTGGGAAAGAACTGTAGTATTTAACCTCGTGTTATCAATATGTTGTAACGTTGCACCATCTGGGATGACGGTGGAAGTTACAGCGCAGTTAGCTTAATAGGTAGAAACATGAAACGTTAAAGGCGCCAAACAAATATAAAAATAAAGTCAAGTTTATGTTTATTGCTCTGTACTTTTATTTATCATTTAAATGTAACAGTTCTCATACAATCTTCCGGTATGCAGAGTCACGAACAGCTTCACAGATAAACAAACAAAGAGCAGTGCCACAGTAGTTTAGGTAGTAACCACGTCACTTAAAACTTGCATCGAAAGAGAAAATACGAAGACAGCNAGAGCAGTGCCACAGTAGTTTAGGTAGTAACCACGTCACTTAAAACTTGCATCGAAAGAGAAAATACGAAGACAGCAACCTCCCAAACCGGCAGAGAAATAAACAAGCAGGATAAAGTTTGCCATTGTAGGGGTTCTTTGCCACGCCCGATGCGGCCTCGGCAAGTGCTAGTTGTCTACTGATTTCTGTTTATCACTACCGAGCAGTAGGCACACAATGTATTTGTCACCGCGTGCCTATCCCCACTCCTCGCCCCAGGGTACCAAAACATAACCAAATAAGGGCATGGCATGGGCCGGCATCCCTNAGAGCAGTGCCACAGTAGTTTAGGTAGTAACCACGTCACTTAAAACTTGCATCGAAAGAGAAAATACGAAGACAGCGACCTCCCAAACCGGCAGAGAAATAAACAAGCAGGATAAAGTTTGCCATTGTAGGGGTTCTTTGCCACGCCCGATGCGGCCTCGGCAAGTGCTAGTTGTCTACTGATTTCTGTTTATCACTACCGAGCAGTAGGCACACAATGTATTTGTCACCACGTGCCTATCCCCACTCCTCGCCCCAGGGTACCAAAACATAACCAAATAAGGGCATGGCATGGGCCGGCATCCCTTCCCCACGCCAACTGTAACTGTGTAGCCATCTGAACTGCATCGTTGGTAAAAAATAATCAAACCTTCTAGAACAAAAACTGTTGACTGCAGTTCAGAAAGCTTCTATCTACTAATGCTGACGCATAACAAAAACTAAGATTTCCTGAAACGGCAAACATATGCCCGATAAACATTACTACCATGGCTTTAATTTTGAATCTCGATAAAAATATTACAAAGCCTCGCAAAACGAAAGAAATTTAACAAAATATCCCGATAGTTAATATATTGCTTAGTTACAATGTGTTGGGTTATTTCATTAAAAGTATGGCCTCAGATAGAATAAATATTAAAATGAAGACACAGCCAGTCCAACAAAAATACAGTAAATTCAAGCACGCAACTCGTGTCGCTTATTTTTTGTACGTAGCAGCTTAGTAATTTGTTGGGATTATGGCAAACATTCAAATCACATAAACATAAGCATGTTACACAATAAATTGTGTTTCAAACACCTAGGTCAAAGTTACAAAGTTGTGATAAATAAACAGATGTGACTTTTAAATAATTTATTTAGTCATAAAAAAGTTTACGGTTAAAACTTATAAATTTCGCACATCCACTGTTTGCAATCACACACAAACTGGCTCAGCATAAATGCGACGAAGACGCAACGATACCCTTTCACTCGCTATGAACACAATATATGTTACAGTATATTTATTCCTGCTGTGGAAGTACAGATTGATCACAACATCATAACTTTAAAAAACATCATGTTTACAAACTTTATGTGGCAATTATCAGTATGCAGGAAGAAAAATTATATACTTCAGCAAAAATCAACACGCCATCATCGCCACTCCTGCCAACTTCCAATTTGTAACCGTCCTGCCATCACATCTAAATGTTATAATAAGTACTAAAATATTAAAATTTTGTTTCAGTTTTAAATTACAAATTCAAGCATTAATTTTTTTTNAAATGTTATAATAAGTACTAAAATATTAAAATTTTGTTTCAGTTTTAAATTACAAATTCAAGCATTAATTTTTTTTTGCTGTAATAAATATAAAATATGCTAAAATTTAAAATATAATTTTCATGCTAATTCTGATCTGCGAATNTTTTTTTTTGCTGTAATAAATATAAAATATGCTAAAATTTAAAATATAATTTTCATGCTAATTCTGATCTGCGAATATTTTAAAAAGAGAGCGACAAGTTCCGCTCATCTATTCAAGTTTAGTCCTCGGCCGAAACAAAACACCAGGTCATTAGAGCCTACGCACCATATTTTGCGCTAATATTTTTAACAGTAAAAATAAAAAATGTTTCCATCAGTTATGTTCTTAAAAATAGAAATATTTCAATAGGCATTTAATTTACATATAGCATACCAAAAACTAGGTTAAAACAATATTTTAACTGTAAACTATTTCTTACTAACCGTTGCCAACACATCGCTTCTGTCAGTGTTTTTAATTCGTATTGAATATGAAATAAATATTACAAGTTATAGAAGATATTAAATTAAAGTTTCATTTAATCATAAATATAATACTTTAAAATAAATCACAGTTTTATGTNAAGTTATAGAAGATATTAAATTAAAGTTTCATTTAATCATAAATATAATACTTTAAAATAAATCACAGTTTTATGTTCATATTTGTGGTATACAAATTTTTTAAAAACAGGTAGAAATGTTACCCGTAGGGTGATTTTTCAAAGGTTTGTTTCAAAAAGTTGAAAGAAACCGTGAATGGACTATAATTGATAAAGCCCACAATATTGTTTTCCATTCCACTTAGGTGTTTGATTTTATTATTTGCGTGTCACATCATCAGAAAAATTATTATTTAAACTGGATAGTCAATTTAGAAATATGTATGACCAAAATAAATTTTTGTTGAACTTACATGTAGTGTTTATAAATTGGACAAAGTTTTATATAATTGTAATATACTTAATATTAATTTTGCTAGCAGTTTCATTAAGCTTTATGAAGGTAGCTTTTCGTATATGGCTTCTCTGGCAGTTATCCACAGACACTCGGGGAAAGGTAATGTTGTGGTGGTATCACTTGAATATAATTGCAGTAGTACACCTGTCAGTGATTGTGCACTATAGAGAAATTGCTCAGGAATGTACATAATGGTTCTTCACAGATGTCTGTATTATTAGTTCCTGGTATTTTTTGCTGTCTTGATGGGTAGCAAGTAGATGAACTGAAGGCAAGAGGGAGACTATTACTCAGTCAGACTACAGCATATACAGTGGAACCACGTTATTGCGAGTATGGCCTATAGCCACGTCCGCTATTGCGATAGTTTTTAATGCACCGTCATTTGCCCTATCATTTGAAAGGTACTTAATTTCATTTATTACAAAAATCCGTTAATGAAGCCTTTCGCTATAGCAATAGGAACATTTGTAAACTCGTATTTTTAAAATGTTTAAACACTTATCGCAAGTGACATTCACCCACTTGCCATGCCCAAGCCAGCCTTAGTTAGTCTGTGTCGCATGGTGACACTCGCCTCTGTGTGGCTTGAGAAGGGTGTTGTGAGGGATAAGGAAGAGGGTATGATAGCAGAGGGGAGAGGTAGGAATGGGAATTGAGCTAGTCGTTAAAAAGGGGGGGGGCAGGTGGTGTGTGTGTGTGCACGCATGTGTGGGTGGTTTTCTTTTTCTTTTTTGGAGTGTCACCCCTAAAAATAACTGTTGTGTCGCCTCTTCCCTTCTCCACTACCTGAGAGGTTGGATATCCTCTGCCATACGTGGAAACAAAGAAGGCTTGGAGGAATTCATCAAAAGGTAACATGAATAGGAAAGGAAGTGGAGGGGAAACGTATACATGTGGAAGTTCTGCTTTACGGCGAGACAGGATGCAAACTTTGAGAATGCATGTAACTGCCGTGGATTGTGGAATGGTGCTGCGACCTACACTTAACCTTAACACGAGGACTGAACACAGTCATGTAGTTTCTGCGTGCAGTTCGGTTACATTACTGATGGGAGCATTCGTCTGCAATTCCAGTGAACTGGGTTCAATTTCCAGCAGAGTTCTCATGGATTTTTGCATGTGAGAAATGCAACATATGTTGCCTTTAGCTGGTGTGGGTATTTTCTGAGTTTTCCCATTTACTCTGCTGTTACTCTGTCACTGCTCTATGATCACAACCATATACCCTAAGTTTTTTATATTACAGTTCATCAAATGGTATGATATTTCCTCCTTGTACTTTCTACAGATAGGCTTAAATTTGATTCTGTTGATTTTTAATAAACAAAATCAAATGATTGATTGATCTCTTTTGTAACTTTAGCCCAGTCATATTAGGTAAAAAAAGGGGTCAACCTCGGAATGAAAGATAATAAGCTGTAAATTGGTATAAGCCTTTGTTTTGTCGTTCTTAATGTTGTCTCAAAAGTCACCAATGTTATCGTGTCCGCGTCTTAAGATATTGAAGGTCAAAGGTCATAAAAATCGGTTTTTCGCGAATATCTCGCTTTTTATTGCTTAAATAAGATTTGCACTTATTATAAAAGTTGTAGAATATAAAATTCTCTACAACTTTTGTTTGAACTTTTTTTTCATACGATCAACCGTTTCTGCGGTAGACCGCAAAGAGTGCGCCGCGCACAGTCATATATGGTCTAATGCAAGGTCAAGCGTGAGTTACGGTTATCAGTACGTTGGATAAAGTTAATTATTTACTAAAAAATTATAATTATTAAACAATGCCCATTATTTATGTACTAATTATAAATTATTTATATTTAATTAAAATAAGTGACTTAATTATTTATATTTAACTATAGTATATTAATAATTCTGGAATGTATATTTTAGTTATATTTTAAGTTAAAACGACATTATATACGTTTTCTTTAAAACGTGTAAATGTTTTAATACTTATATACCTGGAAATACTTGTCCCTACCCTATGACCTTTTCTATTTATAGCCGGGACAGATGTTCTATTGTATTCAAGGCCACGTTCTCTTTGTCAAGATTATTCGTTAGTTTGAAATTGTATCTTCGCAACGGACGGATGTACGGTTTTAAGAGCTATGGCTGATTTGTGTTTTATATGTGATAAGTCACTTTCAGAAGGTGTTTCTGTGAATGTCGTACGTGGTTTACAAACTTTAAAAACTGCAAGTATTGAAAGGAATGATGGACATATAGACTATTTAAATACTTTAAGTTCTGTGAATGTGCATTCCGAGTGTCGAAAAGTTTACACTAGT
>NQII01000629.1:676548-739620 GCA_002778355.1 Clitarchus hookeri | reverse complement strand
CCCCAACTACTTGACGGCCGAAGACACCATAGACATCCCCAGCGCAGGAGAATATATGTCCCTGCACCGCCGGAAAACTGTAGTTGGATTCCAGCCGCTCGCTCCACCACCTTGTGTGCTGGAACTCTCTGCTCAGTCTGCTCTCCTCACGAGAGACCACCAGTTGATCACCAGCTACCAACGCCGGACTTCTTCAAGCACGCGCTGCAGCCCCAGAAGAGTTGTTGTTCCCCCCTTACATTTGACACTTGCCATCAAACCCACACCACATACTTTCCCTTAAGTCCCTTTAGGACACCACCAGCTTTCGTTAGGGTTTAGTTGTTATCACAGCTACCTAATTTGTGGTCTCTGTGCTCTTCTAGCTTGTCCTTCAGGCAAGGGTTTTTCAAGCTGACAGGCCCCTTCACCTGTCTTTGCTTACCTTCTGAGAGTTAATCAGTGCCTTGGTTACAGTAGGAGAGTACGGGTCACCTTGTCTTATTCGGGATAGCATAAAACACGTATCCAGTTTAACCACCATCTGCTTTTTCTTGTGTAAATTGTGCTTAGTCATCCCTTGTAAACGTCACCCCACAACGGAGAGGCAGGGAACCGCAGATTTGATACTGATTTTGCCGAACTTAGTGTAGGACTGTGACCTGTCCCCTAAAAAGGACTTGACGCACGTCACCAACACACAACCCATTAGACGTCCACCCATACTGCGGACCAGGCACGTAAAGATACCTGGTGCGCACGTACGGTAGAACAACCACCACTAGCAGACACATGACAAAGAGGCTAGATTCCCCTTTTAGCTAACCCACTACCTCCACAGCGTATAAACTTGCCAGAGGGAGTGCCAGGTCTGGCTACGAAGGATCTACCCCTTCTAGGATACACTCTACCTAGGTTTATCATTGCCTGCCACCTCATTGCAAAAGTGAACCCTAGCACCTCATCCCTGGTAAATGCAGTTCATCCACAGTAGGGGTAGTAAGTGAAGTGACAAGAAGGCAGCTGCCATCTAGCGGCAAGCAAGCACTGCTTAAACAACCTGTCCCAGCTTTCAGATACCTGACCCCCTGGGAACGAGCTCACGCCGTCTGCCACCTGTTGAGGCCTAACCGTACAGTTCTCCCCAGTCACTTGTTTGGACCCTGGGGAAACTCGCCGGCGCTGCATACCTATTCGTTGAGTTCCTCTGCCTAGGCCACTTGAACTAGGCGTCGAGCCAGCTGAAGACATAGAGCCTGCACCACCAACCAGCACCAGTGGGCTGGAAACCCAACAGCCGCAGCAGAGTATGCCTCTCCGCCGAGCCATCCAGCAGAAGCCGTTGCCACCAACCAGCCAGGTTAGGAGACCTGACGTTAGACCTACGCCGATGAGTACCTGTCACCCAAGCCAGCGTCTCCGCCAACAACCCGCACTCGCAAGCCAATACTAGCACAGCTATACTTTGTGCCAAGCCGGCGGCCTACCTGCCCGACTTTATACTAAGGCACCATTAAGTGCCAGATTTTACAGACCCCGCCACAGTAAGGTTTGTACCCCCACACCTGTGCGACTGGTCTAGCACAGAACTAAGTACCATACAACTATTGAGAGGCCGGCGGGCTCCTGTCCCTAGACATTCACGCATCAAGCTATACGGGCCTAGCAGCCTTACCTAGCGAAAGTTGGTCTTTGGCACACTTACGGCTGGCTTTGCACATGCACTTACTTATGAACTTATGGCGTTTCTATCGTCACAGCCTTTACCTATTACCTACGCTAAATGATTATATTTTTTACATCTACACCTTTTGAAGTTTTATCTCTTCGCCTTAATTTCACTGTTCTCCCCACTCTGTATTTACACTGGCATTCTAGTCTTATGGGTCTAGTGTGGGGTCCTACACCCATGCACTGTCATGTACTGTGGATATGGCACTTCCTAGTCGGTCTCCATTCTGTTTCTCGGTATCTGCCGACTTGACCTTGGAGGGCCATATGGCATACTTGTGGTGGTAGCTCTTGCTTTGGTTCGGGTTTGCTGCCTGGTGCTTGCTTACTGCTGGGCTGGTTCAGTCAGAGGCAGGAGTTTGAATTGCCCCCTGCCCCCTCTGTGGGTTCGGATCCATCTGTCTGGAGTTTGGGTTTGGCTGGCAGCATTACGATGCCATCTGGCACTGCATCACTGCTGGGCTCCTCCTCCTCCTCGGCTGGGCTTTCCTCTCAAAGTTATTTGAGTGGCTGCTGTAGATGGTTAGGCGTCATTTGTGGTTTTCAATCCAAAGGGACCTCCAGGATAGCTGGGACCAGCTTGCTGTGTACCTGTTTCGTCCTGTTGACTTTGCTCACCTGGCGTACTGGGAAGGAGTGGGAGTATGGAGCGACTGGATGCATAACCCCTGGGCTGTTCGACTGTCTGTGAGGGTTTACAGTTTTTTGTCCGCTATCCTTTTATTTTGGTCACGGTTCTGCGGCTATCTTCCAAGCTTCATGGCTCCGGTGCCTTGTTCGCCCTTGTGTCCTTGGCTCTGGTTCTCGAAACTGGGGCTCTTCGAGTTCAGGTGGGGGTTCTTCTTGTTCTTCCACCTCCTCCCAATTACTCGGGTAGGCCTCGTCTACTACTTCAGCTCCGGCTGGGCATGGTCTCATTTACCCTCGGGTTATTTTCTGGATCCATCTGCTCTCATCTTTGGCCCAGTAGACATTTTCTCGTTTGCCCACGATCACGTAGGACCCCTCCCATTTTTGGGTCAGCCCGGCACAGAACTTCTCCCGGGCTCTGTTGAGGGAGTAGTTCTTGAGTAACGCTTTCTCGCCAATTTCGAAAGGTCTAACTCTTGTCCTTGGTTCGGAGTACTTCCTTTTTATATAGTGGTCCTGGGCAGCTTGGGTTTGTTGTGTGCAAGCCAGGGTTTCCAAACTTACGGTCTCAGGTTGAGGTGAGGCGCATGGTTCATGCTCCCTTTGCCAGTCTCCTGGCAGTTGTAGGGTGTGGCTGAGGATCAGCTGGTTGGGCGAGGTGTCTATAGCCTCATTGTTTCGGTGGGGTAAAGCTAAGAGGATGTCTGGTAAGTGGGTTTCCCAACACCTGTGGTCCTCCCCTACACTGAGCCGGAGACCTTTCTTCAGTTTCTGGTTCCTCCACTCATTGGGTGGTCCGGAGGTTTGGTTCAAGTTTTCATGCTCCATCTATTGCATGCCTTCCTCCAGGTATGGCTAATGAACTAGGTCCTGTTGTCTGTTAATATTGTTTGGAGTATCCCCATCAGGAGAACACCTCTATCTCAAATTTTTGAATTATGCCTGGGGTGGCCTGGCTTGGCAGAGGAAAAACCTCGACTCACCGGGAAAACTGGTCAATAATCACTAGTAAATACATATTTACTTTGGTGCTGTGGGTGGTCCTAGCATAGTCGCCTTATCTTGGAGTTTCGTTGTTGGTAGTAGTACAGCCCTGTACTTGCTTACTTGTAGTTGCTGCAGGCACATACATTCTTCTAGGCTGTGTGGTTGAGCTGAGGGAGGGGTCATTTGCTCTTGGTTATCCAGCCGACGGGAAATAACGTTGAGTAGGTTGTTCAGCTTTCTTGGGCAGGGTGGTACCTCAAAGTCAAACTCGGTCAAGAACATGGCCCACCTACCGAGTTTGGCTTTAGTGTTTTTGGAATTGTTTAGCTATGTCAACTTTTTTTTATTGGTCCGCAAGATGAACGGCTGGCCTTCCAATTAGTATCGGTATTTCCTCATGGCCCATATCATGGCGAGGCACTCTTGTCGTGATATGTATGCAATGACTTTCTGTCTTTTCTGAGAGTCCTCTTTGTATAAGACCGCCTTCAATCCATCTTGCCATGCGTTAGTCTGTAATATGAGGGGTTTGCCTTATTGGGGTCGATGCAATAAAAGGATGTATTTGTAGCTCTCCTTAAGGTTCTGCAAAGCGGTTCGCTGGTCTGGGCCCCACTTCCATTGAGCCTCCTTCTCTAATAAAGAGTTCAGGGAGGCCATCAGCTGTGCCATATTGGGTATAAAACAGTGTAGCTAATTACACAGTCCTAAGAACCGGCAAAACTGTTTCTTGGTGCTGGATTCCTTGGCCTCAATTATGGCTTGGATTAACCCCATTTGTGGGTAGTTTCCTTTCACAGTCACTACATGCCCAAGGTAATCAATTTTGGTTTTGCCAAAATGGCTTTTGGAAAGCTTACAGGTGAGTCCGTGGATCTCGAGCCATTTCAATACCCATTGTAGGTGATTGCAGTGTACCTCCCACGAGTTGGAGTAGATAATCATGTTATCTAAGTATGTAAAATAAAACAACCCCACGTATCTGATGAGCACTTCTGTCATCAGTCGCTGAAAAGTTGCAGGGGCATTCTTTAAGCCCAACGGTGTGACTTTAAATGTAATGTTTCCCCTTCCAGAGTAATAAAGATGGTATATTTCCGGCAGTCTGGATGTAATGAGATGTCCAATACCCGGACTGTGTGTCGAGGGTAAAGAATATCTTGGCGTCCCCTATGTCCCTTAGCATGGGGGTCAGATTGATGGCTAGGGGTGCTATGGGGTTGGTGACGTCTTTCAGCTCCTGGTAGTTAATGCAGAAGCGCAACTGTCCGTCTTTCTTCAACACCAGGACTACTTGTGAGTTATAGGGTGAGTCGAAGGTTCAATTATCCCTTGCTTCTTCATGGCCTGTACCTGGTTCATGATAATGGCTCTTCTCCCTGCCGACACACGGTATGGGCGGTAGCAGATGGGTCGTTAATGAGCGAGCAAGATTTCATTTAGTATACTCTTGGTCTACCACAGCGTTCCACCTTGTCCGAACACCCAATAGTAATTGTTGAGAATCTCATGTAATTTCTGAAACTCCGGCAGTATTGATTGGTGGTTAATTACCTCGGGGTTTAGGGGGAGCAGTGTCATGTCGTCTTGACTACAGCCCCAGTTGACAGTGGTTCGTTCATGGTCCCCCATATAGATGTAGCGTTGTCCACAATCTTACTATGAACTGCTGCTGTTGCAGCCACAGCTGTGTCAAAATAACCTCTTCCCTATGTGTGGGGCTACTAGGAACTCTGCCAGGGTGGTTTTAGTGTAAATATGGACTGCCAGATTTAATATATCTTCTACCTGGAGGAAGTTGTTAGGTTGTACCATACGCACCTTTTTGTCCCCGGGTGTCAAGTATGCTCGCTACCTGGCTGTAAGTAGGTCGCTCCTATTAAAGTTGCCGGTGGCATCTGAGTCCAGGAGGGCAACGGCCAGCCACTCGTTTATTTCTACTTCAATACGAGGGGTGTCTAGGGGGGTAAACTTTGCCAGTTAGCATTTGAATGGGGGTGGGCTGGTCATGACCGGAGGTGATAGCCATCTTCGCACCCTGGTTCTTTTGTTTCCCACCTGGCGTTCCTTATTCTGCATAGGGTGGGGTGTCTGCTCGCTTTCCTCGTGAGGGTTATCGGTGGCTTCTTCTTCCCTTGCCATCCAGTGCCCTGGTTGTTTGTTGGGGCAGTCTGTTGAAGTGCCTCCCTGTGCAAAACCAGCAACGAGGTAGCGCTTGGGAGGGGGGAGGGGCAGTGTTGGATTGGCCTTCGGCCGGCTTGGTTTCTTCCCTCACTTTCACAGCTTTCATTCAGTCTAAGGCCGTCTGCACCTTGTATTTGTGTACTATCTCCCTTGCCCTTTCAACCATCTTGTCAGTGGACTTGTGGCAGGGAATTTGCAGCAGGTTATGTAAGTTGGAGAGGAGCATGCATGTTATCGCCCTCACGCAGTTCTCTTCACTACCCTCCGGGAATATCCATTTATGCATCCAAACTTTTCCACGGATAAATATTTTGGTCTCATCTTCAGCTGTCTGACAGCGGCTGTGAAACTTGTTGGTGAGGTGTGCTACTACCTCTTCTCCGGAGAACTGTGTGACCAGTCGGGTACATAGTTGAGACCACTCAGAGATAAATTCCCCATAGTGGGATCACCATTCTTAGGCTTTATCAGTCATCTGTTTTCATTATCGAGTGACCCATTATTTGGGCAGTATCCCATTCGCCCTGAGCTCACTTTCGCATTCTTCTGTGAAAGCTACCGGGTCCTCTTGCGGCCTTCTTGCGAATATGGGTAACTGGGATCCGTCACCACTTCGCATTGATACTATGCTGTGGGTACCTGGTTTGCCAGGTCTGTATTCTTCCGCCCGTCTGCACACTTTACACCGATACATTAGCCTCAGTCGGGTGATTATTTCATCTGGCCAACCAATTAACACTGTGGTGAAACACTTGGGCACACATTATACACCGAATGGTGTTTATACTCCGGCCTGGGCAGGTAACCCAGTCGCAGTGAACGGCTTGTTGAAGACAGCATTGTTCACAACAGAACTCTAGTCCATCAGTGTAATGGGGTTTGTTGTTCCATGCCAGACATAGGTAATAGAAAAGATCTTGGCAGTGTGCGCAGTGTATAACATGCATTGCATGAGGCAATGCGGCACCTTTCGTCTCTGGGAACTTTGTGCTCCATAGCGGTAGTGGAGTTTTTGCAGTGGTTGGCTACGGTATCTCCCCCTTCGAACATTTCAATAACTAATTTGGGTTAGGCTCCACTGGGTTTTACTAACTCCCTGAAGTCTGGTACAATTTGCTGGGTTTCTCTGGGTCTTTATTCTCTATCTTAGTGCCATGCTAACCTGGTTCTGTTTCATTAACACAGTTAATTGCACGATGGTCCCACGTTGGGGCCATAAAAAACCACTCTATTAACACGTTACAGCCACAAGGGCTAAGGTGTGCGTCAACATCAACAAGGTAAGGTTTAAGGTTTAAGGTGTTGGGTCAGGGTACACAACCTCTGGTCAGACTCTACTGAGGCAGAGTCTGTAGGATTTGACGCTTCGCCTTGATTACCCCTTTAAATAAGGTAGGACGGGTATACCTTCTGCAGGGCATATAACCACTTGGTATAAAGTGAGGCCTCCGGGTGGCTGGGGTAGGTACGGTGTTGGACTTACCTTTCACAAGCCTCACCTGGGGCTGACGTGTGCTCGTAGGCAGAGGTGGTGGGGCCGGTCTACATGCCGGGGCTGTCGGCGACAGATGACAGTGGTGTCCGGGTCTCAACTCTCGCTGGGTTCTGGCTCTGGATCGATGGTTAGGCACCAGGCTGCTGGCACCTGGAAGCGGTGAGTGAGCTACTGCGGCTGGATCGATACCCAGTGCCATGGGCAGGCTCAGGCATAGGTATGCGACAACATGATGAGCAACTGCAGGTGTTTTCACAAGGGGGCCAAAGAGGTTGGCAGGGAGGTCTGCGAGGTGAGGCCTCAGCAGTTGATGGACGGCTTGAGCTCATTCCCGGGAGGTTGAGTATCTGAAGGCTGGTGGGGTAGGGTTTCTCAGCAGTTGGGTTTCCGCAAGGATAGCAGCTGTCCTGTTGCTCTACCTACTACCCCTTCTGCAGGTGAACGGCATGTACAGGAAGGTGCAACTGTTCATGCCCGCACTGGGTGGCAGGCAACAGTTCCCTAGCTATAGTGTACCCAGAAGGGGATAGGTCACTTCCTGTCAGGCCTAGCACTCTTTCCAGCGGGTCTATATGCGGTGGATGGAGTGGGTTAACTGACTCGAGTGGTATAACCTCTTCATTGTGAGTCTTGCTAGTAAGGGGCTCTACCGTACTATGCACCAGGTACCACTACATAGCCTGTCCACAGCATGGGTGGCCTGCGAATGTGTGGTGTTTACTATGTTTATGTACAGTCCTTTTTGGGATGGTCTGCAGTCCTACTCTAGGGTTGCAAATCTGTTATAAAGTTGCGGTTCCCGGTTGCTCCCTTGGAGGTGACACTTGCCATGATGAAAACCAAGTATAGTCACTCTAGGAAGGATACTCGGCAGTTAGACTGAAATATGTGTTTTATTCTATCCAGAATAGAACACGGTGACCCGTACTACCTCCTGCATCTTACCAACTCACTGGGTAACCTATGGAAGTTAAGTTGGAAATACAGTTGAAGGGACCTGTCACCTTGAAGGGCAAGAGTAACAATTAGGTAGCTATGAAAACAACTGAACCCTGGGAAACTGTAGAGTTAATAGGTGTTTGATTGACAGCAATTTCTAGGAGGGGGGGGGGGAACAGCTCTTTGGGGCTGCACTAGTGTTTGAAAGCATCGGGCATTGGTCACTGGTTATCACTTGAGGGGTTCCTTGTGAGCAGGATGGTAGGCAGAGAGCTTTAGCACGACTTGTGCTAAAGCGAGCTGTTGAGAATTATCTGCCACTCTTGGGGTTGCGCAGCCTTATATACATGTGGCCAGGCACCCTTCGGGTCCCGTTGTCCATCGGGGTCTTTAGTCGGCTTGGCTCTCTTTGTGGGTGACGCTGCCTGACTGCAATCTCTCGGGGATGGCGAGAAGCTGAACCAGAAATTCTCGTGCTGCGTCCTGAGGAAAATTTGAAACAGCCCAACTTTCTCATCTTTGATAGGGAGAGCTTGTTGGTGCTCAAGGTACTTAAGAGGAATCCATCATTAGACTGATTTTCATACCAAGCTGCAAACTGTTACAGCAAATATGCCATAGTGTCAAATTTGAAAGAATTTTTAATCCACATGTTTGGTTGGCTCCAGTAGTTTTCTACACCAAGAAACTCATTCAAGAGTTTTGGCTCTATAGATCAGGATGGGATGACAGTCACCTGTAGACTCTGTGGAGAAGTGTTGTCTCACATCTGTTTACCACACCTTCTAGTTCCAACTGCGCCCACTTCTCAGGAACTCCATGGGTTTTATGAAGCATTCAGAGATTGGTTATGCACTGTCAGCTACCTAAGAGAGTTTCTTCCCAGTGGTTAAATAAATCATAATTATTGTTAGTTTTGTGATGGTAAAATCCATGGGGGGTTTCTGTGAAGAAACTTTCAATTCCACTGTTGGAGATTTGTGCAGCATTGACGTCTGCCAAACTTCTTAAATATTACTTGCATTGTGCCAGAAAATAAACTCTGTTAGCCAGGTGTACGCATGGGCAAACTCAACTTTTGCATTGTGTTGGATCACATCTTCACCCCACAAATGGAAAAACATTGTATCAAACTGCGTAAGTCAAGTGTAAGAGTTAGCTTTTCCACCATTTGCAGTCAGAAGATAACCCTGCAGATTGCACTTCCCTTGATCCATCAGAATCTCAGCTCACCCACCTTTTCGCATAATGGTACAGACTTGCTTAGCTGACAAACCCTTGGAATACCAGTACTCCGGTGCCAGCATCTGTGGGTTTCAAAAATATTATTAAAAATGAATGCAAAACTGGAGGTGGTCACTTCTGTAGCAGATGTGCAACCTATGTTGTTGTTGAAATACTCATCACTGACTGAATTACAACATGTAGTGACATATTGCCAATATTTTACCCAGAACAGTCAAACAAAGGAAAACCAGAAGAAAGGTGTTATTATGACTGTGCTAGAATTGCAAAATTCTCTCTCGGCATGCATAAAGGTGGTGCAACAGACCTTTGTTGAGGACAAACACTGCCTTAAAAACCATTAGTTGTGCTCTCCAACACTTCCATAAGCTGTATCCATTCATTGATTCAGACAGAATCGTCAGGGTGAGCTGCAGGCTTGGCAACTCTGATCATCTATATCATATTCAACATTGTGTTCTACTGCCACAGAAACATCCATTCACTAAGCTGCTAATTGAGTACATTTGCTTCTTGGCCCTTGTGCACTCCAAGCCATTCCTTGTAGAAACTTCTGGATTCTGTTTGCAAGTACAGTAATATGGTAGATATTGCATAATCTGGCATGTTTTCATACTATTCCCATGGCTTGCTGTCCAACAGTGGGAGAACTGCCTGCACCATGTATCTAGTATCCAGCAAGTAAAGCCATTTGATCATACTGGTGTGGACTGTTGTGGTCCCTTCTCAATCACCATGTCAAAGCTCATTTTTTGCAATTTCTCTATAAGGCATATCTGCGTTTCTTTGTGTGCATGGCCACCAAGGTTTTTCATCTAGAACTGGTTTCTACTATGTCGACGGGAGCATTCTGAGCCATGTTGATTAGTCTTACAACAGAACTGCTTAGCTCAACCTTTACAGTGATTGTGGTTGTAACTTTGTTTTTTCATACAAATAACTTTCTACCATTCTGGCTATAAAAAAAAGTCCATGCTAAACTCACGACTATTGTGTGATTAGTAGAGTTCTTACTGAACTGGATGGGGTTACTTCTGACCACTTCTTCTTTCTTCAACTTCTTACTACCATTTTGTGCCTCGTAAATCACAAGATTTTGGGAGATGCTGGTTGAGGGAGTACTTGCATAACAAGCAACAGAGAAGCAAGTAGACCAAAGAATGTATTCCTTAGAATAAAGAGTTAGTGCTGATGGAGGATAACACTCCTCCTCTCACATGGCAGTTAGCTTGAATCATCAGCCTTTACCCAGGAACAGACGGTATTCCTTGAGATTGAGTGGTAACAGTGTGGACTGTTACTGGAGTGCTTCAGCTTCCGCTAGTAAAGTTTTGTCCTTTGTCTGTTGCTGAGGATGACCCTTCAGCTTTTGAATCATCTGGCTATCAGTACAAAGCATACTAAGTGTGGAAGTAGTGCATAATTGTATGTAGTTCCATGCTTAGGTGGGCAGCATATTCAGTGTAGCTTAGTTTAAGCTTTTTATAGTTTGGGTACTGGACAAAGCATTAGGATGTGATGACTTCAGTTTTATATGCCCTAGACTATACCAATCATTTGCATCAAGATGGGTGCCATGATGCAGTTGTTTTCATGTGTGTTCACTTGGTAGTGGCAATAAACCATGGGAAAACAGACATTCTTTTGTTCTCTAATGGTCCTCCACCGAGCGGGGTGGCACAGTGGTAACTCACTGGACTCACATTGGGGAGGACACAGGTTCGATTCTCGGTCCGGCCATCCTGATTTCTGTTTTCCATGGTTTCCCGAAATCACCTCAGGCTAATGCTGAGATGGGTCCTGAGCAACTTGCTTTGTCTCTAATGACCTCACTGTTGACGAGACGTTAAGCCCATCTATCTATCTGCCTACCTACATCTAAAGGCCCTCCAGGTTGAATATTTTCTTCTACTTCACATACGGTATCAAAGAATCAAATTAATTAGCATAACAATTAAAATATGGGAGGCAGAGTATCAATTTCTTATGCAATTTTTTTTTTAATTCCTACCTAGTGTGTTTGCTTTTTTAAGTACAGTATTTTTATCAATATTTTGGTGTGTAGTTAATCATTTTGTGCAAGAATTGATATACTTACAATGTGGTAATGTGTGACATAAAGTAGTAAATTTATTAGTTGTGAGCTAAAATAGTTCTTAGGTTTACTGTGAGGTGGCCACATGTCATAAGTTGGTGGAAGGTTTTATTAAGGTGAAAATATTATATGAACCCTTGTGTGAAAGTTGTGATCGTGGGAATGTATGGAAGTGTGGCCTTCCCTATAGCTGTGTAGGTAATGTAGGTAATGTCAGTGGAGTGTGTACTAATGCCAGAGAGGATGTGGCAGGAATACATGCAGTGTGTGACAGCGGTGGATGGGCACTGGTTGGCAGAGCTGGGACCCATGTTCTTCTCAGTGAAGGAGACAGGCCGGTCGGGCCGTGCCAAGCGCCGCCAGGCTCTTGAGCACATGCAGGGGATGGAGGACCAGATGAAGATAGCGCAGGAGGAAATCCGATTACGTAAAGAAGAGGAGGAGCGTAAGCTGCAAGCCGGGACTCGCGCGTGAGTGTCTGAACTGCCTCTATTCCATCAGTACTTTTGACCAGCATCAAAGTAACATATGTATATTCCATTTCATGTAAGTTCACTAAATTTTGACAGCTCTAGAATTGTAGCACGGCGAAAATGCATCCTTCCACCACAGTTGTTTTATCTATGAAGAAAACAAAGTGTGTAAACAAGTGTTATGATCAATGTAGGTTACCATTCCAGTGTACTTTATTTTTGTTATAGCCAAGTTATACTGCTGTGGCTCTGTTTATTTTATTGCTGGTGGATGGGGTTGGAAGAGACTTTAGTTTAATGTCTTTAATGAGACGGCATTGTTTTGCAACACACTAATGAAAAGGTGTCATTTTGAATAACATATTGTTTTAATGAACCAGTGGAAACTTTTGTTAGAATGTACGGAAGTAACATTCAAATTATTATTACATGTAAAGTTTTAACCTCGCCGAAAAAAGAAAGTGCGATAGATATTACGTTGTTCGTACTGATGTGAATAATAAACATATTCCGTATGTATGCAAATATTTTTGACGAAGTTAACCTTACATATGTTGGATTTTCCATATAATAAATGTGTTATTTTTACACTATAAAACAACATTTAAATAATGGTTTTCTAAGCCACATTCATTTTGAACATTCTAATAACCATTTTGAAATACGTTATTTACAAAACACACTGACGTACGGTTCGTAATTCCTATTTTCAGCTCCTGGACACATGTTGTTGTGTTGCAATCCTCGACATGTTTGTCTGCCGCTGATATGAAATAATTTGCAGAATTGTTCAGGAAATACAGACACTTCACCGGTTTCCCCAAACTATTAAACTGCCAAACGAATACACATTGGCTCTTCATGACGGTACCGAAAATGACGGACCAAGCCATACACGTGTTGATAATATTACATTTTACCCAAGAAAATTCACTAAAAAAAGGCACCCCCTACAATCAACTATGCTTAATGAAAGTATATACAAAAATAATTAACAACTGATATAATAATATTCCTATTACACCTGTAAGGTGCTCACATAACGTCACGGAAAATATCACGTGCTCAATGGCATTCACAAGAGCTGGAAATGTTTCACAGTTCGTAACTGTCCGCCAGCTCCGCCGTAATTGCTTAACATATTTTTAAACCAGTTTGCCAAAAGCCAAAAAAATTGTTCATTAATTTAAAAACATAATTCAAACCACAAATGCTGTAAGTATAATTTAAGTTTTGAAGTACGACTTTCAGTTCTGAGTTCACCAACATAACAACCTACATCCCATAACAACTCATCAGCTGATATAATACTTAGCAAACGAGAGCATTTACTGTTTAGTGTGTGTATATTTGGTAACATTGTCTGTCAAAATTTAGTCTACTTATATGAAATGCAGTAGAGTCGAGCCCCGATATAACGAACATGTAGGTAACAAAAACAGTGATCTAAAGGAAAGGTTTTCAGAAACTGTAAAGAAAATCTCAAAAATTTATGAAAAGAATAAAATACATTCACTGGCCCATGGCAATAAAATGTAGGTATTTCTCAGTAGTAATCCTTAAATCATCCTCTGAAACACAAAAAAAAAATTTGTTAAAATCAGTTTAAAACTACGGCTGCGGTGATTTGAGTTGGCTGCACGTGCGCCTAGCGAGTTAGACGTTGCGTGACACATGACATCATGAAGGACTCCTTTGTTCTTCACCCCTGCCTCTATGCCTTGAACCATCTCTCCTCACGTGCCTAACTGTCCTCCCTCCCCTAGTGCCTAGCTGCCATCCAATCACGTGCGCATAGCAACAGCGGTAGTCAATACAGTGAGGGTTAGAGATCTTCCCCTTTTCTTCCCATGAGCACCTTTTATTTTGTGACCATGCCGCTCGCCATTTCGGTACGTTTTTCAATAGTGCTGTTATAACTTTGATTTTTTGCTTTTCTTCTTGGATTTTGATTACACATTGCAATTGGAATTGACTGCATTGCCGGTTAACGACCTGCTTACGCTATTTTTTAATGGAATACAATTTTATGTACGGTTTTGTATACAACACTTTACGCCAACCTGCCTCGCTTCTTTGTCACACGTGTTGCAGTAGCTCTTCATGTAAAGTAGGTCACGTCCTTCGCAACCAGCTGTGTGCATGCCTGCCGGCTGACTTTGCGTATGCCGCTACGGACAGTCAGTTTGTTGGATAAATGAAGGCATGATTGTGGTGCAGCGTACAAACAATTGTTTGTTTATTTACTTATTTATTTCATTTTAGTGACAAAGGTGGCCTTCGCACTGGCTAAAAAATGTACACTGGAAAAAATATATTCATAATATGAGCCATAATGTTTACGTTTTTGTGGTGGTAAGAGGAGGTCCATGGCCTTGTGGGATTTATATTTCTATCCGAAAGGCTTCAGCGTATTGAAATAAATTTGTTTTTCGTTAATTAATTGTCTAATTTTTTGTACAGAAAGGCTTTTGGAAATTGATTACGCACTCGTTATAAAGTAAACAGCGCACAATTTTTGAAATTTAATTTTTGTTAGTACAGATTATTTGTGGTCTTGTGGGTACCATTTCATTTGCAGAACATCGGTGTAGCAAATTTTTAGTATTTAATTTTAGTAAAAATGTGGTTTTGCACTGTCGATGACGAAACACTGTCTTAACTTGAAAAAAAAATACACATTTTTATAACAACTTGTTGGTGTTGGAAGTGTTACAATGGGTAAATTAGAATTTAATGAAACAGGAAAATAGCGAAGAGATTTTCAGTAGCTGTGACATTTTGTTAAATATGGGTTCGACTGTATATCTCAACATTTTAAGGAGTTAACAGAAGTCATACTCTATTTATAAATTGTGTATAATTCTTAATGATAGTATTTGTGGTGTAATTTAGTACATCCATTTGCTTCATATTTCTTTCATTTTCTGTGGCTCTGGAACTGACTTTTTTCCATGTTGTATGGTTAGGCTACAGTAGATATAATTATGAATGGTGGTGGTATCACTAAAGCGTGTTGTCTGAGAGTTGAGATATATTTCTTCAGCTCCTTGTACTTAAGAATTCTGGCTTTGTCTGCTGCTAAAATGTTATTATTTGCAGACATGTCATTTTTTAACTAATTGTGGACACTAGATGGCCTAATATGAATGAGGTTTTCTATAATTGAGAGCAGAATATCATTAGAGAATATCTTCCAGCAGTGACTTTATTGTTTGCTTGGATTCAGAAATTATATGAATGTTTACTGTCATGGATTCTTATTTTGACGCAGGCATGTTAACTCAGTGGTATAACTGATAATAGTAATAATGTTACTTAGTGTGTTTGTCGCTGTTGAAGCAGTACAGCAGTGCTGTTTTTTACAGGGTGGAGATAGTGACGCCAGGACTTCGCGACCCAGGCACGCCATCCACTCCTCGCAGGACCCCAGCTAGGCTTGGCTTGTGACCACGCACATTTTGTTCTCATTATCACTGTAGATACTTGTACAAACAATTTGATGATGAATTACAGAAAATTTTTATAATGGAATCTTTTACAGCATTTTATACCAACTCTTTATGGTAACTCAGTTCTTAGTTAATTCCAAAAAATCGTGCCGATAAATGTAAATGGTAATTAGGGATGGGTTGAATACAAAAAAAAAGCAGGTTCTAATGCTGGCACCAATTCCACTATTTTTATTTTGGATTCTTCTGAAAAGTAAAAACTAGTCCAATGTTTAGGTACTGAAATGAAAAAAGTAGTAGTACAGTTGGACCCCGATTTTACGAGTGCCAGATTTAACAAGGCAGTGATTTTACAAGGCCATTCTCAGGAACTGTCAAAAAATCTAAAAAATTTGACGAAAATGTAAAAATCATGGGTAAAATGTAAAAAATTGCAATGAAAACCGATTAAAAATACGTTTGAAAGTCCACAGCGATAAAATATAATCACTACTCAAAATTTGTATGCTGCATTATGAAAAAAACTGGAAAAATTTTGTAAGAATGTGGCAGTGATGTTTTGAAACGAGCGCACTGCACTGCGCTTGAAGGTTAGCCTGTCCTTTGCTGCACGATACGTGACGTCTCAAAGGGATTCTGACCTTCACCTATCCTTTCCCACTCACCCATCTTTCCCCTCAGCCACATCTCGCTAATCTCTGCCTGCTTATCTCTCGTGATGACTGGCGACATCAATATTCCACTAGCCCGCGAATAGCAACCATGCTTGGCTATTGGATACGTTTTGTTCAGATTGCATTTGGAATTAATTGACTGTGTTTATTGTTGACAACCTACTACACTATTTGTATTGGATTACATTTGGATTACATTTGGATTTATGGTATTGAATTGATATTTTGAGCTTTTCATTTGTTGACGACCCGTGCACACTTTGTTTGGCTATGGATATAAATATGTATGTACTATTGTTTGATAGAATAATAATAAAAGTGACACTTCCTTTGTCATGTTGGCTTAACGATGTTGCATAACGAATACTGCACTGTGCATTGCTGCACATTCCTTGCCTGCCAATCTCTCTTTGTATCACTCCAGCCACCAAGCCAGCTTGCTCGCTCCTTCCACCGCCCATCCCTGCCATCTTTGTATGTCTACCATGCTGTCTTTCCCCTTTTCTTACTTGCAGTTTCTCCACAAAGCCTCTTAGCGGTGGTTGGAGGAGAAATGTGAAGGAGGTAATGCGCTCACCTTCACCAACACACACGTACACAAACTCTGGTTGGGTGGTCTAGTGGTATTTTTAGAATGCCTCCTTCCCCCTCTCTCCCATATCTCTCTCTGTTTCTCTCTGGCCGGATTCCAAAGCCAGCAGCAGCTGTGTGTGAGATGACGGACACACATATGCACCATTGCCAACCCGACAACAGCTGGCCACGATCACCAGCTGACCGCTGGGCTGGCAGACTATGCATGGCACATGCGGTGCGTAATTCACATGCCATGTTGAGGCATTTTGACATATGCAAATACATTTTATTGTCCTATGGAAGTTTTATTTATGATGACCAACACAGTATAATTATTTATATACATATTGTATCCCACGGTAAAATAAACAATTTTTTTTGCAAAAGTGAAAAATCTGCTAGGGTACCACCCCATTTTTTGGACACCTAAAATCTCCATAAAATGTGCGACCCATACTCGAGTAAACACGATAATGTTCTGGGGTATAATTGTATTCAGAAGACGTCTGTCTATTGATCTATTGAAATAAATTAATATTTCATTTTGTCACTTGAACAGGAGGTTTTAAAGCGATACGTCCACGATAAAGCCATTACATTAATATCCAAGTGTGTCATTTAATTTTTTTAAATTTTACCTTTTAGGGAAGAATTAAGTGACAGTGCATATGCTAAGCAAGGAGAATGAAATATAAAGCAAATTTGGGGATAAAGGAGAGTGGGAGCTTGGTAGCTTTGATCCCTAAGATGTCATGCTCATCTGCGAGGAGGCAGAACTGGTGATGGTCTAAAAGCTATCCAAACTGAACACCAGGAAGTCCTGTCATCTTGTACCTTTCTGGGCATTACCTTGCAACCTAAAACTCAGTACAGTGAAGTACAATCCAAAGTGCCTGGGGTTTGCCGAAAATACAGTTGTGGTAGATATAATGAACAGTTTTGAATGGCAGCTTGTTATATATACAAACATACACAGTTGGAACACATTCCATCACTTCGTTATTCTTGTTCATCTGTTTATCTCTTTATAACCTCTGACCACTAGGGAGTGAGACATGTTCTAATTGTGCACATACTGCACTCTCGCTGGTCACTCTCACGCCACTCGATGCTCTGCTGGCTCGTTGCTTTGCTGTCTTCACACACCTGACGTTTAATGTTGCACAATCCTCCAAACTTGAAATGGTCGGCTTGGAGGCCCGTCATGGCTTAAGTAGTCTCGCTGGCTTTATCTAGACAGTTTGCCGTACCCCGAGTCATGCTGAGAGAGGCTAGGTCAATAACCTGAAAACATTCTTTCCAATATAACCTCAAAAATTCAATCCCCGCGCAAGTCCCGATAGGCTGATTTGGCAGTGGCAGTACGTGCTGCAGCATGCTTTAGAAATTTCCGCACGCTCTTCATGTATGTTCATTACACGCCTTGTTATTCTCTTCCCGTAAACCCATCTTTTTGTTGTTTTGCTGTTGTTACTATACTGTATTAATAAAACGAAGAAAGTGGGATGTACGTGGGTAGTTTTTAAGCAATTCTTACGTTATTCCACGACACATATTTTCAACTCGAGCTATTTAGTCTCAGTAATAGCAGAATAACTGCTTTGCAAAAGTCGTTCGAGAGTTGTTTGTTGGTGAATGAAATTGTGTTGTCAAGCAAGTTCCCCCGAGTTACTTTTATTTCCAGTCTTAGCATATTAGCTGTAATGTCCAAAGTGTGATAAGTACTACAATTACCATCTCGCAAATGTTAACCGAAGTTCTCTGTGTCTAATAAAATTTAAAAAAAATTAACAAATATTTAACTTTTTGCAAGGTTTTCTATTTTTACTTTTATAACCTACAAATTTTTTAGACATGTCAGTCTGTAAATTCCTTAAAATTTGTTTGACATCACAATGACAAGTGGATTAACTGACAGTGTATTGATAGAATATACAGCCGTCACTTGACGCACCAGCTGATGGTGAAAGAATACATAAACAAAAGGTAAACATTGGCAATACTTTCATTGAACTGTCAAAATCTTGCCAAGTTACATGAGACAGAGAGTGCCATCTTCTTCTGTGTCTATACGATATATTCATACAAGCAGTGTGGCTTACCCATATACCATATTTACCCGAAAATAATGCAACCCTGAATATAATGTGACCCCCAACTCTAATGTTATCTATTCCAGTGTTTTTTCCTGTTGAGAATTTGGATGCTAAGTGTGTCCCAATATTCACAAAATACCTGTTGAGGCAGTTTTGTCTTGTTCATTAGTCACCAAGACTGTTCACTAATAATAATTCTACTGTTTCACTTTTTTTTTTATTTCTTATTATTAACAATTTCCTTTAATACAGTTCATGTTTTCTTAGTGTCACCATAACAGTCTTCAAGTTTCTTGGAATAAGAGTCCTGCTTCAGTCTACGTTTTAAGGTTGTTATTTTATTATGGCAGATTCTATATTCCTCTGTCAGTTCTAAACTGTCTGTTGATTTTTTCATTTTGTAGTGAAGGATGTACCTTCTGTGTAATAAATTAATGAATTCTTGTGTGATCCATGTATGTTTTGGTTTCTGAATATTTTTTCTATGAAATTTCCCTTTGAAGTGGTTATTATTAATGCTGCATTAGTCTATCCCTTTTATTATGTGATCAATTAGTGTACTGTAGATTACATTAACATCCATGTGGTCACTAATAGCGTAAAGCTGTAAATCAATTAAATGTTAATTTATTTTATCCAAATTGATTACCTTATAATACACAACATTCACTGGTTCTGTTGTATCATCATTTGTTTTAAAGTATTTTGCACTGGTTAATACACAAACTAATGCATTATGATCACTTATACTATTGTCAATTTTGCTTATCGTTAACTAATATTTGATCTATTAAAGAGCAAGAGTTAGCACACCTAGGTGGTACCATTTGATTTCACAGTGGAAACCCATATGTCATAAAGAGATCAGTATATTCCTCTGTTAAATTATTCTTACTTAATACATCTATGTTGAAATCTCCAATTATTGTATAAGTTTCCCCTTTAGTTAACTTTACCCTTTCTAATGCTTGAAAAAAGTTAGTACAGTTCTCTTTGCTAGAATTATAACATCTAATTATGTTGATTATTGTGTGTTGCTTTCCACACCCTGCTAGTCTAACATGGAGCAAGTTATGTGTAGTCTTAATAATATTTATTATTGTGCCTACCCATTTTATATTTCTTACATATAAGCATGTACCTCCCCTACTCTATTATTTTGACATGAGAAAAAACATGCTTAGCCCTCAAAGTTAAAAATTTTTTGATTCCTCTTCATTTAACCGTGTTTCTGTTTTGGCAATAGCATCTAAATCATGAATTGTAAACTCCAGTGCTTTTACATCATCTACCTAGTTTGTTTTTAGGCTCCTGGCATTCACATAAACTATTTTCAGAGTGCATCACGTTTTGCTGTTCAAAGCCATAGAATACTCACAGTACTCCTTCAAGTCCGTAAATTTTCTTTCATCTACAACTATACCTTGTACCTCTTCTGTGACATTATCCCTCGCTGGTAGCATCATCATTTGGTTTGAGTATTAGTGGTGGTATTTGCCACCTTCACTGACTTTTCTCCAATGCACTTTATGTCCTCCAAGCATGTGATTTTGACAGTTCTTAAGGTTTCATCCACTTTTGTGAAGATGTTGCCATCCCTGGTCCACACAAACTTCAGCCCATATTTCCTTAGGTCTCTTGCATTCTTGTGTAGGAACTTCTGCTGTTGTGTCAGGTTCTCGTTTATGTACACACTGGTATGTATTCTGTGTTAAATCCTATGTCCTTAGATGCCTGTGTTTCCTTTTTTGCACACATTATTTATCCTACTCACAAATAACTGTTTGTTATCCTTTTTCATTTCCATTATTTCAACGTTTTCCTTTTTGTTTTCTTCTTCAAACGCACTTACCTTTTCCGCCATCTGTTTATTTTTGTGCAGTATGTAGTCTAGTTTTTTTTTTTTAATCTCATTTAGTTCACCTGTTAGGTCATCAAAGTTTTCAGTACAGAATTCAACACTTTCTCTTAGTTTCCCTTGCACAGCACTAATTACATCAAGTTTACTTAGTTTTTGTATGGTTATTTTTAGTTCATTCCCGGTATTACACTCATCATTCACTGTCACTTCACCGTCTTCATTGTTTGTCACTGTTTTCATTGCATGTACCACAATATCACTTTTTTCATTGATTTTCCTGCCTTCTCTTGAATTCTTTTTTGGTACATTCCCTGTGGCATTTGAGCCTTGGTTCATCCCCGGGGGTGAATCCCCGGGTTGAAAGTTTCGTGGTCAGCTGCCTGCCCTGGATATGTATTAATAAGATGGCAGGGTGTGGTAACGGCGCTATGCCTATTCTAGTATGAGACATCCGTCAGGCTGCTATGAAATTAATGTAACTAGGTATAAAGTTTTTAAGTACATCATCGTTTGAAGAACTGCTTTCCACGAATTCATTCTCTAACAATCGGTCAATGTCCAATTTGAAATTGTAATGAAAAGTTATGAAGCAAATACAACATACATTAAATAAAAATGAAGTAAAAATTCACCCGCACCGGAAAATGTTTCATTAACAAAACTCGTACCAACTTTACGAACTTTATGAACTTTACGATTGCTAGTACTGAACTCAGTTGTGAAAGTTTAATTCTGAAAATTCATTATGATCTACTTTTACCAATTTTGAATCAATTACCCGTTCAACACATATGCACATATATAACTATTAGTTTCATTCATGCAACCTCGTTGTCCACAAATAATTTTGCTCCATCACTGTTCACTACTCGGCGTGACTAGGAGCAACTGCCTCGTGCCTGCTTGCCATGCGCACTGGCACAGTTCATTCCTCGTCGTGACAAGGAGTGACAGCTTCGCTCCTGCGTGGCAGGCGCAGTTCACTTCTCGCTGTTGCGAAAAGCGGCTTGGCTAGCGGCAGCGCCGGTCGTTCCTTGCTGTGACAAGGAGGGAGCACTTGCCTCGTGCATGTGACATTCATTCTTTTGCTGTTAACAAGAAAAGTTTTGCCTTGCCCGTACACTGTTCCTTGTGACAAAGAGCTACTTGCGCCACATATAATTTTTATATCATGTTGTATACATGCCAAAAACCAAATCATACTAAAGACTGCTATACAATTTTTCTTGAAAGAGGTTTTAACTTTCATAGTAGTATATTGTTTTGGCTTCAGCATCAGAATGACTTAGGTTCGACAAATATGAATTAACAAAGTAAGAAATTTGAATTTTAGTAGGGTATTATGAGAGATTTTCTGCCCTAAATAATATTGATGTTTGCCATAATATTTATCACATAATTTTGAAAAAGTCTAATTTTATTATTTGGTATGATTATTTCTAACAATAAATTTAGTATCATGCTATTTTTTACACAGGTTAACTAATTCTATGGTTAAGTTATGCATACGATGATGTATCTTAGATGCTTGTATGGGAGTGATAGAGTCATTGCTAAATATCACAGTGACAACTGTGTTGCTGTCACGGCATATCACAGTTCCCACATTGACTAGGGCTGGGCTTTTTTTAAAAACAAATCAATTATCAAGGAATCTTTTAGATTCTGGTCCCGCAACCGATGGATCGATGCATCGTAATATGCTAAGCTGAATAAATTATTTCAATTGATAACTATTTAAAATATATAGTTTAGTATGACTTTCTTTTAGAATAATTGTATTTGTGTCTGTAACGCAATAGAGGATAGTTATGACCCCTATGTGCATTAGCATTAGCAATGAATATTATTCTCTTTTGTTGAGTGTGATATTAAATGGCACCAGTGACAAAATTTCCACGATTTTACCGCTCAATGAGCATTACATTATCTAATCACCTTTAGTTTCAAAATGTAAAGATTTCATATAGTTGCACAGAAAGTACTTAAGTTCTAATTGTTTAAAGAGTAACAATTTTTCACATATCTGATTTGTTGGCACGCTTTATTGGTGAGCTGCAGTTTAACCCACCATTTCTCGTATATTAGTCATAAAAAAAAAAAAATATATATGTAAACAATTATTTTAAAATTTTTAATTTTTTAAGTAACACTTTTATTTTTTACAAAATTGTTACACAAGAAAAAATATCTCCCGACATTAAAAAAATGGCCATAATAAAAAACATTTACTTATGCTACCTATGCTTTTAAATGTTTTGCAGTAATTCATAACCATAATTACATATCAACGATTCATGTATCTTTAGTACATACTTTTCAAACAAAAACCCTGGCTTGAATTGACCTATCATTTTCAAATGCAAGGATGGATGATTTTACCTCCCTTCAATGTTAGTAAATCTAATTTAAACTACAAAACAAAATGAATTGTAAAATAACAGCCTTAGTGTAATAAACTTTGCACAACATAACCTAATATATTTGTTGAAGTACATCATTTACTTCAATATATATTGATTGTAAACAAGGCTTACATAAATATTGATTGTAAACAAGGCTTATATAACCTTACAAGCGGGAGGTCATGTTGTGTGTACTTTGTTGAATGTATAAGTTGTAGTTAAAGTGTTAGAATAAATATAGTTGTTCTGAAAGACCGTGTTCATCTTCTTACAAAATGAAACTACCCGAACAGATTATGGGCCCAGCACGCTTCCACTGCGCCACTCGTTTTTTTTCAGAAGGATTCTTACGCGTCCTAGAAGCAACATTGATTGCATAGGAAATATCCGGCCTTGTGCAAATCATTAAGTACATAAGGGATCCTACAGCTTCCCGGTATGGAAAATCCCTAGTCTTGATATCTGCAGTTTCCTTCCCAGATTCTACATTTTCTTCCTTCAAAATAGGCATATTTACGACCCAACACTCATCCATTCTAAATGTTTGTAAAAGCCTTTTAATGTAAGAAGTTTGACTGACCTTAATACCTTCCTTATTCCTTTTAATTTCCAATCCAAGGTAATAATCGGCTGGTTTAGTCTTGATTTTTAATTGTTGTTTTAATTTTTCTATGAGTGCTAACGCTTCTTTTTCTTCAGACGCAGCAATTAATCCATTGTCAACATACAACGCTAACAATATCTTTCTGCCATCAGTATCCTTGAAAAATAGACAGAGGTCTGCAATGATAATTTTAAATCCCAGACCAAGTAGAAAAGTCTTTATTTTGTCGTTTCAACAATGTGGAGCCTATTTGAGTCCATAAAGGCTTTTATGCAATTTGCATACCTTTTTATAATTGTCGCTAAAACCTTCTGGTTGGTTAGTATAGATCTTTTCTTAAGTCGTCCATTTAAAATTTCAGTTTATACATTAAACTGATACAGAGCCATATTTTCATTTACAGCAATACTAATTACTGTTCTGACCGTATAGTCGGTTCACGACTGGAAGAGACTTTCTTGAAGCCCTGCTAAAGATCTTCTTTCAAGCCCATTTCGTATCCTTCCACCAAAGGTAAACTTTCGATAAATTCCCGTACTTCGAAGGCAAGATCATCAGTATTGATCGAAATTGCTACAGACGTTAAAATGGCGTGGTGGTAAACTGAGTCGGATGTTTCGCGCAATTATAAAACTATATTTTAAAATGGTTGTGATAGTTTTCGACAGGACGGCAGAGTTTGCGAGTGAAGGATTCTACGTGTTCAACAATGTGAAAACAATTCTTGTGTGCAAATACTGCAACGTTAGAATAGAGTGGCAAAGGAAAGACACGTGCACGAAACACATAAAAACAAAAGGAAACAGTACAACGAGAAAGTAGCACAAATAAAAATCATACGTTATTAAAACCCAAATAATAAAAAGCGGATATTAGTAAAACAAGACAAATAAATGAATTATTATAGGTTAAACAAGATAATCGCACAATATCTCTGGCACGTGTGTCAACCATATCCCGCCAACAACACAAGGAACGAAGGTTAGTAAACAAATGGCCACGTTACTTTCACCTTGAGCATGATCATGTGACTATGCAACAAACGTTGAAATCTAAATACGTTGGCATCGCGTCATTAATAATTGGCATAATAAGATACAAGTCATTTCGACACCCATTTGTAAGCGATAAATTAACAATTACTTTAAAACTTTGGAACTATTTCCTCTCTTTGTGCTGGCAACCTAACGGCGTAACTGTATCCGCGCTCGCCACTGTTTGTAATGTTATATGCATGTCGCTAACGGCTAGGGTGTTTTTTCATAGGTTGATTTTCAAAAGTTTCTTCCAGTCGTGAACCGACTGTAGTTTGTCTGGCAACTGGGCTAAAAGTGTCATCAAAATCTTCTCCTTTTTTCTGTGCAAAACCCTTCACAACCAGCCGCGCTTTATATCTGTCAAGACTTCTATCAGGTTTATATTTCTTAGTGAATACCCACTTTGAAGCAATAGCTCTTTTATTAGGCGGCAAATCACAGAGTGTCCAGGTTTTATTTTCTTTAATCAAAGTCATCTCTTCTTCCATCGCTTTACACCATTGCTCCGCATCCTCACACTCCATAGCCTCTTGGAAACTTATAGGAACTATTTCATTCTCCTCAACCATGTTGACATAATCTATCATAAATTTAGGTTTATTTATTTTATTTTGGTTCCTAAGATTATACATCTTTCCCATTTTGTATCTGCATGCTCTGTTTCTGAGTCTTCACTATCTTCTTCCAATACCTCTTCTTCTCCTTCCTAAATGCTCGGTGCTTCTTCTTGATCTTATCTTTGTTCTTTCTCATCTTCTTCTATCCCTTTTTCATAATATATACTGATTCCTTTACCTTTGATCGGTTGAGATGGTGATTTTTCCATGATAGGCGCTTTAAGTGATTCTTGAAAAATTACATCTCTTGATCTGATGAGTTTATTATTTGAAAATACTCTGTACCCATTATCTCCGTTGTATCCAACAAGCACTCCTTGTTGAGCTTTTTTATCGAATTTTTTTCGTTTTCCTTTAGGTATATGGACCCAACATTTTGATCCAATGACTCGTAGGTTCCTTATTCCTGGTTTTCTGCCTATCCAGAGTTTTCAAAAGGGGATTTATCTTTAACTGATGACGGACCAGTTTGATTTAATATGTAGGCCGCCGAGTTTATCATTTCTGCCCAAAGTTCCTTGTCAAGAGATTCTTCTCCAGAATGCATAAGGGCTCTTGCAGTTTCTACTATTGTGCGATTTTCTCTCTCACCACGGACCTGAGGAAATTTTGTAAGCTTTCATTTTTAAATTCCCCACCATTATCACACTGAATGCACACCACTTTATGACCCAGTACACCTGCTTCTGCCAAAAACTCTTTTAATTTACCAAAGACCTCATCCTTGTTCTTAATCAAATATATTTTTCAAAATTTTGAAAAGCCATCTTTAAAACCACTTTTCAAGGGAATGAATGGGCCACACACATCAGTGTGTATAACCTCACCTATTTTTTCAGTTCTTTCCGGCATCCAAACTTGAATCTGTGACCTAAGTCTAACTCAGTCTAGGTCGAGGTCTCTTTTAAGTATCTCTTTTACATGGCATTTATTTTGATGACCCATTCTTTGTGATCTTTTGCAGTTAATGGACAAAATATTATTTTCTGGTGTACAGTTCCTAGTTGCATGTACTACCCTAATTGCTAACTTATAGAGTCCACCACATATTTTATGCTTCCCTGAGACAAGAGTTTCTTTACCTTCAAACAATCTACAATCAACAGCAGTCAATTCAAATTTATTACGTGGCCTATGATCCTGAGCAGCTAATAGTGAAAAAAGATTTTTAGAAATATTGAGAACAAGCCACACATCTGAGAGTTCAAATCTCCTACAATTGCCATTCTCAATCCAAATAGATCGTCTACCATGTGCCTTGACTTGAGAACCATCTGCTGTAATAATAACATGGTCATCTTTAAATGATTCATAATTATTAAACCATTCCCTTCTATTGCATATATGATGTCTCGTACCATTGTCCACGAACCAAGCCTCAACATTAGTCTCCGATGCAAAAACTTCTGAAGTAACCGTTAAAAGAGTTGAGCCTTCACTTGAATTATTTTGAGTGAATTTAGCCTTAGCTGGCTTAGGTGGGCGACCATCACCAATCCAAAATTTACACTTCTGAATGCAATGTCCTTTTTTGTCACAATAGAAACATTTAATTATATTTTTCTTAAAAGTAGGTTTGTATCTTTCTTTATTTGTTTTAGTGGTATCTATTGACCCTTTAATTGTTAAAATTTCTTCTAAGGGTTTTTCTAATAAATTACATTCAAAAGTACAAAGTTTCTGTGTTAGGTTTTCTGAGCTCTTATTTTCTTCATTTATTAACCTCCAACCAGCTGCAAAGGACTTGAATTTATCTGGCAATGATTTTAAAATTTTACAAATCAACAAAACATCTTTGTTTTCTTCAGGCTGTTTGTTAATCTCAAACTGTAGTTGGTTCCAACAATTGGATAACCTTGCAATAAAACTTACTGCATCCTCTCCTGATAACCATCTAGCTTCAAAAAATTGATTATATAAATCAAAAATTCTATCTTCAGAAAAGATATCATACAGTTGGCATAGTCCTACCCACATACTATGAGCTGATTCATATCTTCTAACCTTTTCAAACATTTCTTCAGTCATATTATTTGACATAACTAATAAAGCCTGATGCTCAATAATATTAAACGTATTTACCTGCTTTAAATAGTTTTTAGAAGCTTGCTCGTCTTTTTCATTCACTGGGGGTTCTGGACATATATAAGTACCATCTATTATGTCAATAGCTCTCGGTACAGTCCATACTGTTTACATCTGACTACGTATCCTTCTGCCATCAGCTGGTCCGTCAAGTCGTGGCTGTATTTTTTATCAACACGCTGTCAGCTAATACACTTGCCATTGTACTGTATGCTAAACAAATTTTAAGACTGACGTCTGTCTAAAAACAATAAGTAGTTTATAAAAGTAAAAATATAAAATGTTGCAAATAATTAAATATTTGCTAACTCTTTTTTAATTTGTCCGAGATAGTGAATTTGGGTTAACATTTGCGAGACGGTCTGTTGTATCTATTATCACACTTTGGACGTTATAGCTAATATATTTGAGTTGGAAATATTTGACTTGGAATAACATTAGAATTGCTTAAAAACTATTCACGTGTGTCTCACTTTCTACGGAAACAAGGAGATGGGTTTCGAGAGAACAATATAGCGTATAATTTATGTAGACGAACGATTACCGGCCAAATATAAATTTCTTGTACTCCAAATCATTGTACATGAAATATATGTTACTTTAAAAATTATGCAGAGCTTGTGGAAAAATATAACTATTGGCATCTGTTTGTAAATTCGTTATATATTTCGCAGGAAAGTGGTTCATTTCTGGCTCGTAATACCTCACATAATATCCGACATATGGCGCGCACAGCACGTCATGGCAAAGTTTGAGCCACTGTTTTTGGATAGCAGATAGCGTCATTTTTAAAGGTGATTGTTCTTATATTACTGGCTGGAAATATATTTCAAATTATTAGAAAAAATAATTCAACAATATTATGCAATATTTCTGTATGCTTTTGGAATAAATATCAAGGACGTGTTGAAAGCGAGGTTGGAGAGGGATGATACGACGTGAAAAAGCTTTCTGGAGTTAGCAGAACTTCAGAAAACTTTTCCACGTCGTATCGTTCTATTGTGCATTTTATTTTGAACACCTATACATAACTACATTATCACAAAGTTTAGTTTTTAACACTAGCAATCATTGTTTAGTGACCTCGTAAAATAAAATGTATTAATAAATCTAAGAACTCTTTTTTTTATCCGCCTATTTCCTGATGTGAATCGGTAGTGCACTCAGAGTAGCCAACGTAATTTTAACTATTGTTCGTTCGTGCATCAGCTGATACAGGATTTTGTAAATGGCACTTTATTTGTTTCGTAAACATTAAGTTGGCACTCACTGACTGTCAGAAAGTGGCCTTCTTATACCTTATGGACCATATCATCTTGAATGCCATTCTTAATTTTGCTTTCCAATCCTCCCAGTTGTATTTTCCTTCTAATAACGCAATCTGAGGAATGGAAAAGGACTTTGATGATTCCATTTTGATTTTAATAAATATAGTTGTTCTGAAATACCGTGTTCATCTTCTTACAAAATGAACCTACCTGAACATGGTAGCAGAGGTCTGTGGATCGGAACCATGCTCTGCTACCATGTTCGGGTAGTTTCTTTTTGTAAGGAGATGAACACTGTCTTTCAGAACAACTAGATTTATTCTAACACTTTAACTACAACTTATACATTCAACAAAGTACACACGACATGACCTGCTTGTAATGTTATATAAGCCTTGTTTACAATTGATATTTATGTAAGCCTTGTTTACAATCGATATATATCGAAGTAATTATGTACTTAAACAATATTCTTAAGACGACCAATCAATATAACAATGAGAAAGTTAGCATACATAGTAGAAAAATAGGTAATTAGTGATATTGACATTCGCAGTTATCTTATTTGTAATTTATACTGGTCGTGCAACTTTATAACAGTTATATCATTTATGTAAAACAAACATTAAATTGTGATTTTACACATATATCAAAAATGTACTACTATTAATTTTAATGAACAAATATTGATACAAGTTAATGGCAGTGACCGATGAACCGAAACTAGACATCGCAAATATATATCGATTAATCTAACCACACTTTGAATCGATATTTCGCCACTTACGTACTCGTGACAGGTTTATTCTAAATCGAAAAATAGATCAGCTTTGCAAAAACTGAGAAAAAGTAAACAATTAAGATATCTATTCAACACAAAATACAATTAAGTTTCAGTCTAGCCATAAAATCTTAAGTTAGGTTTACAATAAAAAAAATTATGTGTTGGGGAATTATGCTGTAAGAACAGATCTAGCAGATGGAAACACATCTACTGCATTTGCAGTTTCCAAACAATGTTTTAACTCTTCATTCCAGCCAATGGGGACAGGCGAAGAGCCTGCCTTGTTCTTTTGTTCCTAACCTAACTTTGTATATCACAATCATATTCAAGCAAATCATACTTCAAAGCTGACATTTTCCATCAGAGAAGCTTATTTTTATGAACAAATATAATCGTAAACATGTACACACACGCACTTTTTTATATTTTTTTATACTTGTATTTCAGTAAACAGTTTCATGCCAACAACGCCGACTGCTCTATTTTGAATGGTGATCGCCTCATAAGTTTCGCTTAATATGTAAGATATAACTATTTCTTGTAACACTTAAGGGAATCCCAATATTGAAACTTCCTGCTAAACACCATTGGAAACAAAATTTATAACACACTCATTCTTTTCTTCTGCGCACGTCTTATCGCTTAATGTTTCTATTTTAAACCTAATTTAATGTTCCGGAAGTGACAACGGTTTCGTAAAAAGTCTGCAAACACCATATCCTAAAGATAATGTAAACTGTCTATTAATCTTCTGTGCATGTACCCAACTTTAACCTACCCCAAAAGAATGCTACTTTAAAGTCACATGGTCAACAGTGATGAAACCACTTGTTTATATTTTATTTTTTAATGACAAGGACTATTTCATGAATAAAATACTTTTAGCAATTTTAATTCAATCAAACTGCATTACAAATTTGAATTTACGTACATGACAAAGCATTTGTTTACAAATAAGTTTAATGAACCAAAATCCTAACCATGCAGTTTCTACTAGACGTGATGCCATAAAAGCAGTTCAATGTTGAGACACGAAGATTGGTTATCCGCAGTCAACGATGTTGGCGTACTTCATCTTTAGTCTATACAAAACACTGATCAGTTCGGACATAAGAGGTAGTGCCGTGTTCCTTTACGTTAGCACGGTCGTCCTTATACATCTACTGCGCAGCTATGGCGTGCCCTCTACTTGAAGCGATCGGCTTGAATGTGGCGGTTACACATTTTCGACTCCTGCCTCGGCACAGTGTACTAGGAGTGCACCCTACATACACGACGTCCGAGGTACTGCTGTAGTCAGGTGGCCATCCCACATTCATGCCCTCAAGATGCAACTTTTGTGAGTTGGCGTAATCGAGGTTACCCAGGGCTGGTTGAGTGTTGGATTGCCGGCTGCCATAACTCAGTGGAGAGTTAATGAAGAGCTCTGGATATCTCAGCCAGTTTGTTGATGTCGTTACGTACTTACTGTTGCGCAATTTATACCTGATGAAACTGTATGCAGTCTCGTACACCTAATATATATAATGAAATTGTGGGTGATGCTGCAAATGCTGTAGTGCCCTACAATGTTGTGACACAGTTAACTTGGTAAAGCGGTTTATTCAATGTTCTGACTTCATGTGAATAATATATGAAAATGGACCCATCACTTATGGCTTGCCGGTGACCTTAGCGCGAAAGATATGTGGTATTATGTTATAACGTGATTGCGGCGGACGGCTCACCCTCGATAATTAAAATAAATAGAAGAAATGTTACTGTTATAATTTAATATTAAAATTGTAGTAAAATGATTACATCCTAAATTATGGTACCAAGGGGGCTCGCAGAGTGGGTGACCAACGCTGCCGGTCTGGTCCAAGTGCTGGGACGAACTGGCAGAGTGGCCTCGATTTGCATCACAAGTGACCAGAACTGAAGTCAATCTGCAAATAATGAAAAATAACATGACCACTCTGTGATATGATTGTAATGCTGAAAAGGTATATAAATTAAATACATTGGTGACACCCTCGTTTATTAACAAATGTCTGTTATGGTTGACACTAAAAGCAATCTCCCTTTTAGAAAATGTCATTACACTTATATAAATTAATGATATATGTAATATTACATTTCTTGTGAAAAGTGTTTGCATTTCACTGGCTACAGTGTTGCCAGGTGGCTGTCTCCTGAAGGGATGGGCGAGTCCACCTGGGCAAAGGGGTGTGGAATGCCATGCTTGATTGCTGATAATAAAATAAAAAATCCCCTGACTGTAGCAGTGAATGTGGTGACTGTGTTTAAAAAGTTTGTAAAAATGCTGCGCGCTACTGGATGATAATTTGGGGCACTTATCACATCAGCTTCGGCCTACAAGCCTGTTGACGTCATCCGCCTGTGGTGCATTGCATCGTATTTAGCTGCACGAGCTACGACAACACAACAACCAATTGCCAGTGCGCCCAATGCCTGTGGCTTTGGGGTAAACCCTGTTTCGGATCGCGTACCCATTTATTAAAAGAGTTACCTCTTTTAATAAATGAGTAGGGCGGTCTCTCAAGTAGCGTAATCCTTGTCGGCAAGAAGTTGCAAGTTCCGTTCCTTTCGACCTGCACTATGCACCTTGGCATGATGTAGTAGTTGTGACTGCGGCAGTCAGAGTGGGCAAAAGGAGATCGTGGACGCATGGTTCACATCAGGGTGTAATAATTTGGGCCGACAATTAACACCAAACCATCCCCCTTCCTCCAACCAGACCAAGGAACATCAAACATGTGGACAGCACCCTGCAATTTCAGAGGTAAGCCGGACTCCAAAAGATACTGCCAGGGAAACGAATGCAGTCAGGGGGCCACAATGACAACAGAGTTCCAGCGACCCCCCTCTTTCGACCTCAATAAACATGTTACATGCCCATTCGTGCATGTACATGCATGACTAGTGTGGTAGAATGCCAGGCATATTTTTCTAAGTGTTTATCCACTTCAATATTTTGCTCAGATACACTGGAGAGCCAAAAAAAAAACTGGTATAGGCATGCATATGCATATAACAGAGGTATGGAACCAATCACAGTAACGCGATGCGGTCGGCAGCACCTATATAACACAACAAGCATCTGGCAAAGTTGCCAGATATGTTACTGCTGCTATGAACGCAGATAATCAAAATTTAAGTGAGTTTGAATATGGTGTTATAGTCGGTGCACTATAAATGGGACATAGCATCTCCGAGGTAGCGATAAAATTTGGATTTTCGCATACGATTATTTTATAAGTGTACCGTGAATATCGGGATTCCGGTAAAACGTCAAATCATCGACATTGTTGCAGCCGGAAAAAAATTGTGAACGAATGGAACAAATGACGACTGATGAGAATCATTAAACATGACCAATGTGCAACCCTTCTCAAATTGACGCAGATTTCAATGCTGGGTCATCAACAAGTTCCAGCGTGCGAACTATTCAACGGACCATCATTGACATGGGCTTTCGGAGCCGAAGACCCACTCATGTACCGTTGGTGACTGCATGACTCAAAGCTTTATGTCTCGCCTGGTCCCGTCAACACCGCCATTGGACTGTTGATGACTAGAAACACGTTGCCTGGTCTGACGAGTCTCGTTTCGAAATTTTATCGGGCGGATGGACTTGTACGGGTGTGGAGACATTCTCATGAATCCATGGCCCCTACATGTCAACAGGAGACTCTTCAAGCTGGTGGATGCTCTGTCATGGTATGGGGCGTGTGCAGTTGGCATGAAATGGGACCCCTGATATGTCTAGATACGACCCTGACAGGTGACAGATTCGTAAGCATCCTGTCCGATCACCTGCACCCATTCATGTCCATTGTGCATTCCGACGGANAGGTGACAGATTCGTAAGCATCCTGTCCGATCACCTGCACCCATTCATGTCCATTGTGCATTCCGACGGACGTGGAAAATTCTGGCAGGACAATGCGACACCCCACATGTCGAGAGTTGCTGCCGAGTGACTCCAGACACTTATGACTTGACAATTCCATTGGCCACCTAAATCACCAGACATGAACATTATTGAGCATATCTGGGATGCCTTGCAATGTGCTGTCCAGAAGAGATCTCCACCACCTCGCACTCCTGTGGATTTGTGGACTGCCCTGCAGGATACATGGTGTGAATTGCCTCCTGCTAACCTTCAGACATTATTCGAGTTCATGCCACATCGTCTTGCGGCACTTCTGCATGGTTTTTTGGCTCTTCAGTGTAGATGGACTGTGACAAGTTGTATATTTTAATGTTATGCAACTTTTTGACTAAATTTTTTGAAGGTATTTGATGAGTACTCACCTCCATTGCCACATCATACTCGAGCTGTTCATTTGACACCAAATATTGATTCAAAACTTCCAATGTATTCCAATACACTTTCTGCTTCTCATCTTTTGTTTAAAAAAATGGACGCCTTAGAAATGTAAGTAATCATCAACTATAACTTGAATATATCTTCACCATTTATGTTTGAAGGAGTTACGTTGCTTGCAACATCAGTGTGAATGGATTCACATATTTCATTTNTATATCTTCACCATTTATGTTTGAAGGAGTTACGTTGCTTGCAACATCAGTGTGAATGGATTCACATATTTCATTTGATCTTAGTAGCTGTACTTTCCTTACTTATAAACATGTGGTTTCCCTTGATGACATTATCCATAAACATCTTCTGATGCTGTCGAATTCACTTTCTTCAGACTGAAATGATTCAAAGGTTCTAAACGTCTGTGCCACAAATTGNATCTTCTGATGCTGTCGAATTCACTTTCTTCAGACTGAAATGATTCAAAGGTTCTAAACGTCTGTGCCACAAATTGTCATCTTGTGATATGTTACAATGTTCTGAGACTTTCGGGGTTGGTCACAGGTTACGGAAGATGAAGTTAATGTCTGGAGGGCATCAGCTAACCAGTTAAGGGAATCCGCTCGGGTTAGCACGAGACTCTTGAGGTGGGCCGTGTTCGAAAAGCCCAGGCTAAGCCCCGCACTGGCCTAAGCTGCTGGAACCAAACGCCGACTGACGCTTCGCAAAGATTGAGTAGGAATTTTACTGGAAGGACCATGAGTCTGCTCCGGAAGGTAGGGGTACGCGGGATGCACAAAGTTATCAAATAAAATTTTCAGTTAGAATATTACAGTATATTGGAGTGAAGTGATCAAAGTAAAAAAACTGCTTCACCACCAAGCCATGCAATGCACCTGCCGTGATTCTCACTATTATTTGACTGATGAGCGGTTGGCTTAGTTAAGGTAATGCTGGTGATTGTCCGCCTCTTACCAGTACAGAATTTCTCTCCAAAAAATGGAATGAATAAATATTAACACATAATCCTTGAGAAATACATAACAAATTGTACACCAAAGCGCCAAAAGAACTGGTACACCTGCCTAATATTGTGTCGGACCCCCACAAGAGCGCAGAAATGCCGCAAGACGATGTGGCATGGACTCGACTAATGTCTGAAGGTATGCAGGAGACAATTCACACCACGAATCCTGCAGAGCAGTCCACAAATCCATAGGAGTGCGAGGTGGTGGTGATCTCTTCTGGACAGCACCTTGCAAGGCATCCCAGATATGCTCAATAATGTTCATGTCTGGTGATTTAGGTGACCAATGGAAGTGTCTAAAGTCNTGCAAGGCATCCCAGATATGCTCAATAATGTTCATGTCTGGTGATTTAGGTGACCAATGGAAGTGTCTAAAGTCAGGAAAGTGTTCCTGGAGCTACTCAGTAGCAACTCTAGACGTGTGGGGTGTCGCATGGCCTGCTGGAATGGTCCACATCCATTGGAATGCACAATGGACATGAATGGGTGCAGGTGATCGGACAGGATGCTTACGTATCTGTCACCTGTCACTAGACGTATCAGGGGTCCCATTTCACGCCAACTGCACNAACCAGCTTGAACAGTCCCCTGTTGACATGTAGGGTCCATGGATTCATGAGGATGTCTCCATACCTGTACAAGTCCATCCGCCCGATACAATTGGAAACGAGACTCGTCAGACCAGACAACATGTTTCCAGTCATCAACAGTCCAATGGCGGTGTTGGCGGGCCCAGGCGAGGCGTAAAGCTTTGTGTCCTGCAGTCAACAACGGTACATGAGTGGGCCTTCGGCTCCGAAAGCCCATATCAATGATGGTCCGTTGAATAGTTCGCACGCTGGAACTTGTTGATGCCCCGGTATTGAAATCTGCACCAATTTGAGAAAGTGTTGCACGTCTGTCACGCTTAATGATTCTCGACAGTCGTCGTTTGTCCCGTTCGTTCACGATCTTTTCCGGCCGCAGCGATGTCGAAGATTTTATGTTTTACCGGATTCCCGATATTCACAGTACACTCGTGAAATGGTCGTATGAGAAAATCCAAACATTATCGCTAGCTCAGAGATGCTATGTCCCATCTCTCGTGCGCCAACTATAACACCACTTTCAAACTCACTTAAATCTTGATAACCCACCATTATAGCAGCAGTAACCGATATAGCAACTTTGCCAGACACTTGTTGTCTTATATAGGCGCTCCCGACTGCATCGCATTATTCTGATTGGTTTCATACCTCTGTTGTTTGCATATGCACGCCTATACCAGTTTTTTTGGCTCTCCAGTGTATGATGCTACTCTCTTATAACATTAATGTCGCAAAAAGTAAGAAAACTTATGTCATAATAATTATATAGCATTTTCAAATAATTTCATAGTGGATTTTTTCACTATATGTGAAGCAAATAAATACTTATAACCCTTGTATACCATAATAAAATGACTACATTTAGTTAAAATTTATTTTTAATTAATATTGAGAATTCATTAACTTTCACGAGAATTTTGGAGTGGCTCGGTTAAATTAAGTGTTACACTGCCGGAGTCGAAACACATTATTTCTAATTTAATATTTACAGCACTTTTTAAGGGTGTCATTTACTGTTGGCGTGTTCCTTTAATTGTTGCTACACAATGCACTCATTGAATTTCCTAAAAGTTACGGGATTATTTACATCCGGTCAACCACGTGGTCAGCACTTCGCACTTGCACTACTCCGTTATCTGTGTAGGGGTTTCCTCACATTCATTTGGTGTTCTGTTAAAAATTACGGCGGTAATTATGAAATGTATATTATTCCGTTCAATTAAGCTGTGCTATAATTACACCTTGTGTCACTGAAAGTAATTGAACTGACTTTGGCGCCATAGCTTGGATGTGTGGCCTCAGTCCGTACAGCGTGCGGCTGGAGCTTGGTGTTCGTAGTTTCTACCTGTTCAGCTAGAAGGTGTGCGAAGGTCGTCAAGGTATCTGGGGGAAGCCATAGTTGGCATCAAATGCTCCCTTCCTCACACAATGTAGTCCTTTCGAACATGTGTGCGGCAGATAACGGCATTTGGCAGCAAGGCAGCTCATGTTGGAGGAATGCCCGCAGCTGGTACTGGTGTCTGTTGGCGTCGGGATGCCGGCATCACTGCAGTTTGATTATTCAGGTGTGACGCTGCATTGCTGCTCCCACAGCAACAGCAGTGCTATGGTAGGTGCCGGTGGCGCTGTGATCGATGGAGCAGGACATCCGAGGAATCGCTGTCCCACGATGTTCTATCTGCTGGTGCCCATGTGGGCCATTTACTCTTCTCCCAGCCCCTGTCTGCAGTCCCATTTCGGAGGTGTAGACAGCTGGCATCGGTGCACGTACGAGAGGCATGCAGGGGTGCAGGGGTGGCATGGCTGAAGAGCATGTGGTTGAAGGCGAGGGTGCTCTACTGGCCGCTGCATCGCCCCATACCTCCTCGATGACTGACACCGCTTCCCTATTGGGCTTCGGGGAGCCGGGCGAGAGTGCAGTCAGGAGAGGGTTGGGTGATGTCTGCTGCTCGTAGAATGTTGACTGAAATTCCACACTTACTGGTGGGCGCCAGAGGTGCCGCAAGCAAAATTCCACCAGCCGGCTTCAATTGTCACTATCGAACGCTTGCTGGATGGCTGAGAACTGGGCATCGGTGTAGTAGAAGGCTGCAGTGAAAAGGTGGCTGTAGGCACTCACGGCACACCAGTGCTGGTGGTTTGTATCACGCCTGCAGGAAGTAGCAGAGCCATAGGCAGATAGCCCCACACTACTTCTATCTCATTCGCCGCTCCCTTGTTGTCACTAAAGATGCTGGCCACAGAAGGATTGAGAGCCACAGGTAATGACAGTGCTGCTGGTTTGAGGAAATTTTCCATGATAATTAGGGCATCATCTCCCCCTCCTCGATCCGTATTGGGCGTCTGGACACCAGGCATCGAGTGTCCTGTATTACCGCTGATTGTTTGTCCTGCTCTTGCAAGCTCGTCCTTGCCATAGATCTTTCTTCCTTGGAGCCTGCTCGATCCCTGTCAGGCACCTGTGCGCCAGGCATCGAGGTGGTACCTTCCATTGTCAGGGTGGCAAGGTAAGGCTGTTGAGCAGTGGCGGATTTACACATTTGCCGCCAGTAGGCCATTCAAATTTTGCCGCCCCTACCAACATCTACAATTGGATACCCTAGTTCACAATCATATTAATTACAATTTTTTTGTTAGTGAAATTGTAACTTTATGATTTGTGCACTATCGTCCTAATTACACCACCTTTTTCCCGTAATTAGTATGATTGTGAACTAGGGGATCGATGTGTCAGTTTCTAGATTATTTTTACAACACAACGATTTAGTTAAGATTGCACAAGAAATAGTTTTTGGGTATATTTCTGAGCTAATAAGTGCTCAATCATGTACTACTAATAAGGCGGGGTAAGATATTCATCAATACAACTTACACAATATTGTACATTCGGTAAACGTAATTAAATAATTTTATTGTGCTTACTTATAGTTTAAAAACAATATATTCAATTATCTGGTAACAATCCGGCTGATGATGTCGATGAAATTCAATTAATTAAGTTATGAAAGTTTTACAATACGTTTTGCACGATTTTCTATTGGCAAAATCATCAATTATATCGTATGAAATCTTGTTCATTAGTTCTGATTCTATGCACAAAAGAACAAAGGCGTTTAGCTTTTCTTGGCTTAAGGTAGATGTTAGATAATTTTTCACCCGTTTTAAGCAAGAAAAGCTTCTCTCACCCGAACAATTTGTCGCTGGTGTACATAGAGCCAAGCGAACTGCTATATCCAAGTTTGGATAAACGTTTTTCAAATTCTGTTTTCGCAGGAACTAAGATAGACTTTTCAATGATCCAGAATCTGGTTTTACCTAAATTCTTTCAGAAGAAAGGTGGTATTGAAAATGTATGCATTCTTGAATTAAGTTAGTATCTAAATCATTAGGATACATTTCTTCCAAGAAAAGGGCTTTTTCCATACGGGTTGATGATGGCAATTCACTCATTTTGGTCAGAAATGAAAACTTTTCATTGAACCTGTTGTATGCCTCCTGCCGTTTTTCTAATTCGGATACGAGTCTATCAATAAGGACGAGAAATGTGTTAACCCATAAAGTATCCACTCGCAGTCATTCTCATTTCTTCATCGGGTGTTTCATCATAATTTTTTTTCCTTTTCGGTTGTCTTTTTCCTATGTCTTTTGTATACTGCTTCAACACGCTTAATTCCATCGCCTTTTGTTCGAAATACTTAAAATTTTCTCGTTCAGCTACCTAAAACTTGCAAAGAGATTCGTAAAGATTGGCAACAGTGATCAAATCTACGGTAGAAGACTGAATTTTAACATTCACTTTGTTTATTCTTTCCAAAAAAGCATTCCACACAACCATTACCGCCGTTTCCAGTTTTTCTAAATTCAAAAGTATTCCCGTCACTTCGTTTCGCGTTACAGGCTTTTCGGTACAATCATCCTTGATTGATTCCAAAGTTTTAAGGACTTCGTGCCAACAATCTCTGAAACTTCTACATGTGTCCTCTCTAGCTGACCTACGTGTCAGATTTACTCTCTTTAGCGTTTTCCCTTTCCCAATTTCAGTCATTAATTTTAGCCAGCGCTGTGTCGAACTACAAAAAAAAAACGTAGATTTCTTGAAGCAACATGAAGAAGCACCAAGCGTCTGTGCAAGATTCAGCAGCCGCAGTTGCCACTAAATTTAAAGAGTGGGCAGAGCAAGGAACGAATAAAGCAAAAGGTACTTGGCTTTGAATTTGAGCCTGTAAGCTATTGTACACACCATACATGTTCGTGGCATTATCATATGATTGATTGCCCACGACAGTCTTCAATAATTATGCTCAGTGTTTTGAGTTCCGAAATAATGGCAGAAAACATTTCTTCAGCTTTATGACCCACTGAGGGCAAAAACTTGAGAAATCTTTCACACGGTTCGCCTGTTTCCAAAACGTATCTAATGACGAGGGTAAGTTGGTCCACATGTGCTATATCTGGTGTTGAATCTATGATTAAGGAAAATTTTTCGCCCTTCTTATCTCGTCTCCAGTGTGTTTTAAGACTTTATGACCCATAAAGAGAATAAACTAATCGCAAACGGTCTTTGATAAGTAACTGGTACTTCCAGATCCTTGATTCCAAAATCATTCAATATGGCTGACTAAAAAAGAATCGAATTCAGCTAACAGTTCCAAAAACCATACAATAATTTCTGTTATGCGGATCACCGAACTTTTCATTTTTTCCTTTGAAAGCGAGGCCTCTTGAACACAGTCGCTTCACTATGGCAACAACCCTCTTCAGAACGTTTCTCCAATAAGTAGTTTCTTCATCAATCTGGACATGCAGTAAATTATCGAGTCTGCCATCAATCTCACTTCTAACTTTCAAACTAAGGATACTAGATTTATGATGCGCAGAGTTTTCATGCTGAGCTACTCTGTGTTCTGCATTTTTCCAGTCATTAAATCCTTCGTTCTCAAACTGAGTCTTATTCTCCAATGGACCGAATACCAAACAGGGCCCGCAATATACAGATCTTTTACTTTCAGGAAAAATTAGCCAATTTTGGTCATTCACTTCATTATTTTTCATTTTCTATGGAAGATACTCACTGGCAAGAAACGACGCTTATCAGCATATATTTTTTCACTTTTAGAGAAGTCACAATACTTGTTTTGATCGAAGCCGTAATCTTGCGATAATCTCCCTTAAGGTGTCGATGATTTCCCATAAAGCTGGATCTTTGTTTAGATTTACTGCTGTTTGCACTTGGTCATTACTTAACGTCTGATTCTGATACGCATCTTCAATTGTTATACTAATTGATGATTCTTCTACCGCCTCTACGTCAAAAACATAAATATCCGTTTTTTTTTTTTAAAGTAAATGGTTCAACATATGACTGTTGTTGTTGGGCCGCAGAGTTCAAATCCGTTTCATCTTTTCCAGATTGTATTGTGTCAGTGCATGTTGTTGAAGTTCCTGGTCTTTCAACACTACTTCCACTTCCACGTTTAAAAAAAACTGTCAATTTTTATCGTTTTACGGATAATCTGTTCTTGTTATTCTTTTTTTCATTTTGGCCTTCTTTTTATACTCAGCTCCACTAAGTCGCTTTCTCCTATCGCTCATTTTAACAATTTCCTGGATTCCAAGAATTGAAATAAAAAAGATTACATTGAGAGTTTTATTTCTCGTACATCCTTTGTTCAGACTTCAGACATTGAATANCTCCTATCGCTCATTTTAACAATTTCCTGGATTCCAAGAATTGAAATAAAAAAGATTACATTGAGAGTTTTATTTCTCGTAGATCCTTTTTTCAGACTTCAGACATTGAATAATTACCTAACATAAGTACAAGAAATTTATTTAAGTATGATATAACAAAAAAATCGAAATTTCTTTGCATAGCTTCCCAAACAGCTATTTATCAAGTTAAATTGCATCTTACTGATTCGTTAAGGATAGTTTATTGTAATATATTATGATTACTTACCTACTATAAGTTTCTATGCACCGGTGATTTTATGCTATGAAATTATTCACACAATCCACGAACACTTTGAAAAATTACAGCATACAACCAGAAAAAGTAAATATGGGACAGGACTTCCCCGTTTGCATCGCTGGCCGCCGCTCTATGTCTATCTCTCTCGAACTCAATGCCACCATGCGGCGTATGCCTACAACAGCACGACCCCGCTTCGGCTCCCGCGGCGGCCGCGCCGCGTTGCGCTCGTGCAGTCAATTCGGCCAGACACACTTAGCGAACTGTCATGTCACTCGTTCCCGAGCCACAAACAAACGCGACTACGCAAATTATAGAAAAATTTATCTAAGTGGTGAAACATATTACATGTTGAATTGTTTGCGTGGTCCTAATAACATTTAGGTATATAAATATGAATCTTTTTAATATCTGTATGACATAAAAAAAATTTGGCCTTAAAATTTGCCGCCCTTAAAATCTGCCGCCCTAGGCTCCAGCCTACTCAGCCTGCTGGTAAATCCGCCACTGCTGTAGAGTATGGGATGAGCGAGGTGGCTCATCGTCTACTCCAACACCTGTCGCCCTCATGTCTTTGCGATGGCGTTTTATGGTGCGCTTGGTGCTCAGCTTCGCAGTGTAGGTGCTCTCCTCCAGCTTGGTCCACTCCACTTCGCAGCTAGGTCCCCACAAAAAGTTTATACTACTTATTCACAGTGGGTTTTCACGAATGTAGACATGTTCGCACACTTGCAGTTCCCTTGGTAGCCATTGGTTGGTGGGTAACCAGGTATAAATGTAACGCTGTTGTTCACATACCTGCTGTACCATTTCCCGGTGTTTTGCTTGTTGATCAGTGTCGTTTTCTGGCTGGGTTGCCAAGTAGGATAGGTCTCCATGGCGAGATAGATTGCATTCCTTCAGTATTTCAGTGTAGCTGTGTTCACACGCGTGCGCAGGCAGAACAGAGTGGTCGGCAGGTAATGTGGCCAGGTGGTGTGGTCTTTTTGAACGTGCATCCTGAATCGAGTTTTTAAGTCTTGATTCCGCAGCTCGGTGGGGTTGGCCCTTGGATCGTACTGGGTTGGGGTATGGTGCTCTGTTTTCCACCATTCACATAAATCTTGCCACCAGTGTCTTGTAAATTGCGTGCCATTATCGCTTAGGAGCACCTGGGGTAATTTCAACTAGGAATAAACTCAGTTTCCAGGACCTTTGCTAGATTGTTCGCATGTGCGTTGCTGATGGTATAGGCCGCTGTTCAACTGGAAAAAAAGTCCATCACCACTACAATGAAACATTTGCCCTGTGCGCTATGTGGGTAGGTTCCCATAAGATCCAGTGCTGCAGTATCAAATGGTTCGGTTGGCAATCATGGTTGTTGCTGTTAAGTGTATTCTGAGCGGCGGGCTTTGAAGATGTTGCAAATCCTGCATTGACTCACATAACTGCGTATTTCACGGTTGATACCAGGTCAGTGGTATTTGCTAGAGATCTTACGCTGCATCTGTTATGTGCCCGTGTGACAGACAAGGTGGTCAACATGTGCGTATGCAAGTACCGCTTGGTGGGCCTCGGCTGGTACAAATGTTTTCTGCTGGGCATTGGAGGCAGAATCGGCGTCTGCACTGTTCGCCTTTCCTATGTGTACGCATCTGCATCTTCTGAGATGAACGTGGTATGTGGTGGGAATATAGTGCTTGCACTATTTGGTGAAGTTCATGCCATTTTGCGGTTGGTCAGGCACAATATCGTTGTGTGCTGCTGACTGAGGGTGACGGTGGATGTTCACTTGCTGAACTGGGGAAAAGTGCATACGAGCACTTACACTCACCTGTGAGTGCAAGCATGTAGCCCAGCAGGAATTCCCCTGGTGATGAGCCGATGGCTACATTGACATGCTGGCAGAGAGTGAAGAGAGTGGCGAGCAGGTGTTCCACTTAGCTGATAAGCTGTTCCCCAACACGGAGATGTAGTTACAGCTATAGTTCCTAATAATGTCGCTCCATGACATTCATATGTAATTTTGCACAAACTTTCTGGCCCTACAGCCTGCCCAACAAAATTGTTCCCGAAATTTCTGTACAGTTTGTTATATGACTTGGTGCCATGCAAATCCATTTCTTGGGCGAATCATTACACTTGCTCCCCGACTTCAGGGGGAACGATCATGCACCAAATGCCATGTTTGTTGGGGTAACACAGTTCTACATGGCTGTCCAGTATGCGCCAACAATGTGTTGATTACAGTTTACATACCTTACAGTGTTTTCTATTTACGTCACATGTTTGCTGTGTTTTCACTACGCAGCCATACAGTTTGGGCAATAAGTTTTTATTCTTGGAAGCACTGATTTGTTGCAGGCTTACCTCTCGGATTGCACCTGATCTGCTGGGTGATAGAATGTCTTCCCAATCCAGCTCGTCTTGCACCATTATGTAAGCACAGTGCATGTGTGACAGAGAATTTTTCGAGCTGATTCTAATTACCTGGGTCGTGCTCCACTACGGAGTTTTGTAGGCTTGAAGAAGTGACCATTGTGTTAGTTTACTGTGAGCTTCTCACAGCAAACCGGTTGTCTGTAAAACGAATGAGTCTCAGGTTTTCGGGTTAGGCATGGTACTTTTCACAGACCATGTTAATGCCAAACACTCCCAGTCATTAGTATTTTATCAGTGCTTGGTTGACTCAAACATTGCACTTGCCTAACGATCACATGTTTCTCGACCTCATTTCCGCCCTGGTATAACACTGCCCGTAATCCCTCTTGATTAGCATCCGTTTGCAAAAAAAATGACACTGCGTGTTATAACTTGCTAGTGTTGGGCACTCGCGAAAACCGGCTTAATGTTGAAAGTTGTTGAGCAGTTCATATTTGTAAACACAGAAAGCTATTTACGTCATGCCCGTTCCAAAACTATGTTTACTTTTCTATTCTAAGCTGTTATTCTGTGTTATTTTACTCCACTCCCAGAGTAACGTTTTGGAAAACCGCCCAATAATGTGTTGTGCCATTATGTTCTGGGACACTTGACCCAAACATTTGCAAAGTTTTCGCATTCAGAAAAAGCTATTAGAATTATCGCTTGTGATAATAAACTTGACACACGTCCTATATTCAAAAAGGAATGCTTATAAACATTAATTACACAATATATCAATTCAGTAATCACTATTGTTGTGAGGAACCCAACTTATTAAAAAAAAAAAAAACATTGATGTTCATATTTAAATACAACAAAAGGTAATAACAACCTTCATCTCCCTAGTAATCACTTAAAATTACTTCAGAAAGGTGTTCACTTCTCTAGCATTAGGTTATTTAATAAACTGCCAAATAAAATATGAAATTTCAGTAAAGATAAAACATTCAATGTTGTACATAAAGGTTTCTGTATAGGAAATGACTCTATGAGAATGACTTAGGAGATATTCTCCATGGATAGCGTTGTATTGAGAGAAAATCTATGGTTGTTAAAAATATCTAATAAAAAGTTAAGCAAGAAATAAAAAATTTTCACAAACACATTACATGATGGCAGCGAAATAGAATTTAAAACTGTTCCAGTTTACCAAATATCCGCGCCTGAGCCTTTCAGTTTTAAAAGAGAAGATTGGAAAAACTGGAAATCTAGGTTCATATAGTTTCGTTGTGCTTTAGGCTTGAGTAACGAAGAATAAGAAACTCAGGTAAACTCCTTAGTGTACTTGATGGTGGTAAAAGCAGAAAATATTTTATAGTCACTTAATCTGAGTGAGGCCATTGCTAAAAAATTTACGACTGTATTGGCTAATTTCGATTCCCATTTCATGCCTGCTAAGAATGTAATTTATAGAAAATATAGATTCCATACAAGATTCCAGCAGGAGGGAGAGTCAGTTAAGACATTCATTAACGATTTACATACCATCTGTAAATATCTGGGTATTACAAAATGCAGATTTTTACCTAAGGAGAGCATTTGGTGGCTTCGCATGTCTCGGCAGTAGAAATACCTTGTTGAGAAGTGTCGTACTTGTGCCGAGTTCAGGCCAAGAAAAACTGAACAACTTATGCCATCTGAGTTTCGTGAACATCCATGGCAAGTAGTGAAGGCTGAATTTTGAAGTGTACGGGTCATTGGTACCTTATAATAGCAGATTATTTCTCGAGATTCATTTAAATTGCAAACTTTCTGATCTTTCAGTGGGAACTATTATAAAACATACTAAATCAATATTTGCTCGACATGTAGTCCTGATGTTATATGGGCCGACTGTGAAACACAATTCAATTGCTAACAGTTAAAACAACTAACCCAAGAATATAACTTTAAACTTATTACATCAAGTCCTCATTATCCAACAAGTAATGGATTGGTAGAAGCAGAAGTGAAAAACTTCAAAAATAATTTGCAAATGATCATTGATCTATATAAAATATTTCTTCTTTTAAGAGATGCAGTCCTTGAAAATTGGTTAAGTCCTGTAGAACTGCTCATGGGACATAAGCTTCGAATTCATCTTCCAACTATTCCCCATCGTCTTAGGTCATATTTGTTTGATATAGAATCATTGAAGAAAAGTTTGGGGGATAGAATTCAGCATCAAAAGAACAACTTTGAATGTTGACTTGCTGCCAAGACACTATCAGTGCTACGTATTGGTAGCAATGTCTTTATATCTGAAGGATGAGAGAAAGGTACTGTTGCACAACAGAATGACACTCCTCGTTCATACATAATTAGAAATGAAGATGTAAATTTCCGACATAACAGGTCGTTTATATATAATTGGTGATGATACTGAAACCTAAACTGTCCAATAACCTATCCTTCCTGCATGTACCAACCCCAAACCTTATCAGACTCTAGAATCTACTGATACCACAGGGCGTACCGTAGGCTTTCGGAGAAGCAGTCAAGTTCCTAAACCTGTGCAACGTTTGTACCTAAATGAAAGGGGGTTGTGTTGGTAATAACTCTATAAGAATGACTTAGGGGGCATTCAAGTATTACGTAATGCAATTTGGGGGAAGGGGGGCCTTGTAAAACGTTACGATGCATTAAAAGGGCGGGACGGGGGTTCGAACAACGCATTACGTAACATTGTTTTTTTTATTTAAATAAAAACCTAGGGAATTAATGTCTCCCAAGTTGGCTACCCTTTATGTTTATGTTTTACGGGGAATCCCTCAATTGTATTTTACGTCATTCTTATTTTGTTTTCGTTGTTAGTATTCGTTTAGTGTTTAAGCAGAAGCACACTGTGTCAGTGTTGTTAAAGTGAGTTCATACTGTAATGTCCTCAAAAGAGGGGGATTTGCATCACCAGCTGTTTTTGGCCTATAAAGGCTCTCAAGCTGACTTGCCAGGGCAACTGTGCCAAAAAAATGCCAACGAAATTTGAAAAACGGCTAAAGAAAAACTTAAAAATAAAGAAAAGTTTATAGAACATATAAATGATGTTATACGAGAGTTCAAGGTGAAGACCACGAAGAAGAAAGCAACAATGCTTAGTTATTTTACACAGGTAAGTTTACTGCTAAAATGTAATAATATTACATATAGGTAGGTATATTATATATAAACCAAACCTAGATTTTTCAGAAAAGAACTGGTCATAAGTATTATATATTTTTAGGTACCTATGAAAACATGAAGCACGCCAGCAACACTATTGTCGGCAAGGCCCAATGTCCCACCGACTTTGCGTACTCTTCAACAAAAACAGGTGCGTATGTACCTACACATTTTCAGTACATTTTGTGTAGGTCTGAATGTTTATACAAATTATATATGTAGTATATATATGTGTATAAGTTCTATATCACATGTCTCAATAATACCTTTATCACTTCGTTTATAGGATTCCGATTCTGTAGTATCCACATGTTCATCTCTTATAGAATCGATTGCCGGAGTCGCTGGAAGAGAGAACAGTGCCATCAAACGAAAGATGAGTGATACCCATGATGAGTGAAGTCAGACTAATGATGAAATGTGGACAACATGGACATCCCGTCTACAGAACAACACAAGACTTCGATTGTTTTGGACATGACTCAAGAAACTCTTATGAAGAAAATTTACCTACTTCAACAGAGAATATATGTTCTTACTGAAGCAAGGGACACTGGTATAGCCAAATATGATGTTCACGAAGAAATAAAAAACTACGGAAAGAATTGGAAGAAGAAGAAAAATGTTTAAAGAAAAAAGAGTCAGTGCCAAGCGTGCAAAAAAATTTCGAGCCAAAGAAAAACTTGAGAAAGCTGAACTTTGGAAAAACAATCCTGCTGCAGAAAAACATCGATCTGGCCCTGAGCAGCCCCCCTTGGTTGACTCGCAACCTGCTCTCCTGGAGACCATAATTAACATTGCCATTCATGGCAGTGCTGCTGATGAACGCCGCCGAATAGAGATGATTAGGAGTTGTCTCACTCTGTCCGACCTGCATGAGAGGCTGTTGTTGATGGGATTCCAAATGTCTCGAAGCGGCACATATCTTCATTTACTCCCATGCATTTCTAACACTCAAGAGGGCAGGAGGCACGTACACATTGTACCCGTAAAGTTAGCAATACCACAGACCGAGATGCACAAAAAGTACGAGGACGGGGAATTCTGCACTGCTACAATCAGGTCCTTGGAATCTCTAGCGTCGCTTCCGGGACCGCAGCAAGTATTTCTCTCTCAAGACGATAAGGCCCATGTACCAATAGGTTTACCGGCAGTCAAAAGTCAGAGCCCTCTTTTAATGCATATGGAATACAGAGTACTTTTACCTGACCTTGACTGGGTCGTGGCAGAGCGGAACAAACTTATTCCTTCTGCATACGCCGGCGTCATCGTGGATCCTGACGGTTTTGGTAAGGAAGAAGCTGTTGGTTACAGCGGGCCGACATACATATCTATAAGGAGTGGGAAACACGCATCCTCCACAGCGAACACCCATGCTTATGATTTCGAATCATTTTTATCAGTAACTGCATTCAAACCCTTAATGATGACAGAATCGAACACCGTGAAGCCAGTGATAATCACCTTTGTAGATGGTGGGCCGGACGAAAACCCGCATTATCGGAAAGTCAAGAACTTTGCCATTCAACACTTCAAAAAATACAACCTGGATGCCCTGTTCATAGGGACTAATGCTCCTGGGCGGAGCGCATACAACCAAGTTGAGCGACGCATGGCCCCCCTCAGCAAACGACTGTCATGCGTCATCCTGCCTCATGAACATTTTGGTTCTCATCTCGACAACAAAGGAATTACTATTGATGATGATTTGGAAATACGCAATTTTCAGCACGCTGGGGAGACGCTTGTAGAGGTCTGGAGGGAAATGAAAATTGACAACTACGATGTTTCGGTGGAATATAGAAAGCCCGAAGATAGCTTGCAGGATCCAGCAGAACCTAATCTGGCGTGGTATAGGACTCACGTCTGTGGATAGCAATATTTCTTGCAAGTGATCAAATACGCGGACGAATCCTGCTGTTCCCGCTCGAGGAGTGCATTGAAATCTGTCTTTCAGGACACTTTCCTGCCGCCACCCTGTCCAATCCTTCAAACCTCAAGCAAGCTCGTGGTACCTAATCAGCTAGACAAAGGATCATGCAAGTTTTCACCACTTCTTGTGAGGTTGTTCGTTGATCTGTCACCTCCTCTAGAAGGGTTTAAGCAGATGCCTTACGATTTATTTTGCCCATCAGTACAATCCAACCTCAAGAACAGAATATGTGCAACCTGTGGGATCTATTTCACATCCCACAAGAGTGTGCAAATGCACAGTCGTTACATGCATGGCAAGACTGCCCAAGACCGTCGTGAAAGTAGAGTATGGCCACAGCGACTTGCTGCCAGAAGGGCAAATAAGTGTCTCTGCATTGTGCGCCGCTGTGAAACATCGTCTGAGGATGCCGATTGGTTCGACGAGGACGAAGTAGATGCAAGTGGTTTAACAATTCCGGAACTCTCTTCGTCTGCTTCCCCGGATGCCAGTAATGAAAAGAGTCTGAGTGGCTGGCACACCCATGGACAGAGGAGCAGTAACTCCAATTTAATTGTTTTTTTTTTTTTACATACCTACCTACTTTTGAATTATGGGTGATTTTATTTTAAATTTTTTGTTAAGAATACGATTNTAGATGCAAGTGGTTTAACAATTCCGGAACTCTCTTCGTCTGCTTCCCCGGATGCCAGTAATGAAAAGAGTCTGAGTGGCTGGCACACCCATGGACAGAGGAGCAGTAACTCCAATTTAATTGTTTTTTTTTTTTACATACCTACCTACTTTTGAATTATGGGTGATTTTATTTTAAATTTTTTGTTAAGAATACGATTTTATTTTGACTAAAATGTTTTATTTCATTTAGTTTTCCATTTCTGATTGCATTGCCAAAGGTTAAAATGTTAAATGAATTTGTTTTTATTTTATTTTAAGAGTGTATGAGTAAAATGAGCTAAAATAGGAGAACGCATGAGAAGAACAATGGTGGATGAAGCCAAAAATGTATGTAAGGACAAGGCCAAGTCAGAAAATCGGCGTAATTAAATGTCCGATTAGTAGTAAAGGTTTATTAGGACAAATTTGAGCCCATTTTAACATATTTTAAACTTAATCAAATGTTTATTACATTATGTGTGATTGTTTATTTAATAACAATATTCATAAATAAAATAAACAACATACGCATGTATTGCAAGTTAAAAATCTCTTGTTTTATTTATGATCACCGCAAACGCGATTAAAACAATAACACAGGTATTTTAGCGACTTTCCGGTACCTTGCGCAACATAATTGTGACTTTTAGGTAAAAATGGTCACTTGGGTGTTGTGCAACATTTGGGGTGGTGGAGGGGGGTACAGAAAAACGTCCCACGTTACATGGGTCGGCGAGGGAGGGTCAAAAATCTTCAAAAATTGCGTTACGTAATACTTGAATGTCCCCTTATGAGCGATTCTCCATGTTAAGTGTTGTGTTGAAATATAATCTATGGTTNCAAACGCGATTAAAACAATAACACAGGTATTTTAGCGACTTTCCGGTACCTTGCGCAACATAATTGTGACTTTTAGTTAAAAATGGTCACTTGGGTGTTGTGCAACATTTGGGGGGGTGGAGGGGGGTACAGAAAAACGTCCCACGTTACATGGGACGGCGAGGGAGGGTCAAAAATCTTCAAAAATTGAGTTACGTAATACTTGAATGTCCCCTTATGAGCGATTCTCCATGTTAAGTGTTGTGTTGAAATATAATCTATGGTTNCGTTACGTAATACTTGAATGTCCCCTTATGAGCGATTCTCCATGTTAAGTGTTGTGTTGAAATATAATCTATGGTTGTTAAAAAGATCTTATACAAATATAAGTAAGAAATAAAGATATTTCACAAATATATTACAGTTCCCTTCTGGTACATACCTTCTAAACAGTGACTAATTATATAACTTTTCTACCAAATGTAATTTTGTCAGTTATGTTCATTATGTTTATGATAAATTCATAGCTATTATTTTTTGGGATCAGGCACGTGACAAAAATGTAGTAACTGTGACATGCCATGACAATGACACAGTTGTCATTGTGATATTTAGCAGTGACTCTGTCAGTTCCATATACAAATTCATAATCATCTAAGGTTCATCATCGTATATATAACTTAACCGTTGAATTCGTTAAGCTCTGTAAAAATAGTATGATACTAAATTACCTGTCAGAAATATTCATAGCAAATCATAAAATTATACTTTGCCAAAATTATTTAATAAATATTATGGAAAACATAAATATTATTTTGGGAAGAAAATCTCCCTTAGTACCCTACTAAAATTAATTTTTTTAAAATTAGTATTTGTTGATTCTGATGGTGAAGCCAAGCTTATATACTACTACGCAAGTTAAAACCTCGTTCATGAAAAATTGTATGGCAGTCGTTTGTATGATTTGGTTTTTAGCATGTATGCAACATGATATAAAAAGTATACGTGATGCAAGTCTCTCCTTTTCACAAAGAACAGTACATACAGAAGGCAAAGCTTTTCTTGTTAACGACGAATGAACGATTGAGACAGGCGCGAGCTAAGCACTCCTCGTCACGACCGGCGCTGCCGCTAGCCAAGCCGCTTTCTGACAGGGCAAGGAGTAAACTTTCGCACGCAGTGCAGGCACAAAGCTGTCGCTCCTTGTCACGGCGAAGAGCTACTGGTGCAGGCACTGGTTAAGACACTCCTTGTCACGACGTGGAATGAACTGCGCCAGTTCTTACGGCGCGCAGGCACGCTGCAGTTGCTCCTTTTCACACCGAGTAGCGAACATGGGTGGAGGAAATGTATTTGTGGACAAAGAGGTACCTTAATAAAACTCTTAGGTATGTATGTGCATAATGCAAAATTTTGCAATAGAATTTACATAATAGAGTTAATTAGGTAATTGATTCAAAATTGGTAAAAGTAATGACAATGATAGATGAAAGTAGATCATAATGAATTTTCAGAATTAAACTTTCACAAGTGCGTTCGGTAGTTGCAATCGTAAATTTCACAAATAAATAAAACTGTATAATTACATAACAAATTATCAAGCAAAGTTCAATAACGTGTATTTCATTACATAAATATAGCGCCGAATTCGGCACAGCTTCAGAGTTCGGTACAGCAACGGTTGTGCCATACATTCTTGCTGCGAGATTTATTACCTAATGCCTAGGAATATTCTGTAGTAGATCACGATAAGATCAAAACGCTTGGTGCAGTGCCGACCCGCGCTCAGTCGAAGGAGCGACGAGCAGAAGCAGTAACTTCGATAATCTGTCACTGCTTGTTATGACGATCTTCTAACCGTGATAAAGTTTCAGTGTTTTCTATGTTGAAGAATATATTTTGTTGTAACATCTACTATGTCACTTTATTTACCAAATGTCTGTATTTTTTATTTATCAAATATTAATTCCATTTTCTGCTTTCTAAACATATTGTTTTATGATAATTGCATCTGTACTCTAATTCGTAAAATTTGGTATTGCAACCTCCTGCTTTTGGGTTTTTTTTATATATTTCATTTTTGTATAATTTTACAATAAGACTACCTTTTGCTCTATATCACAATAATAATGGGTTTTAGGGGAAAAAAAACAATTTGTTTTAAAACTCTAAAGTATCTTTTATCTTGTGTTTTATCCATTTTTGATTTCATTAAAAAAAAAAGGGGAGCTCCTTTTTTTTTTTTTAGAACATAACTGCACGGTGTACTTAAACTGGCTTACCTCATGACAAGAGCGCAGCACCTACGTTTGCTTGCTATTTGTGTAATTAAAGCGTTATTCTCTGTCGTCTAACGTGTTTATAATACCATTGACTTTAGTGCTTGTTGTATTTTGTTTTTGAGTAGTTGCTCTGGTTTGCCGCGAGATGTTGCTGTTGTAGTTGGTATCAAGATGGCAGCTTATTTTGGTCGTTGATTGTTAGTTGTGGTGGTGTTCGACAGTTTGTGAAATCATGTTATCGCCTGTAATCAGGATTGTGGTGTTTTAACTAACAGATTAATAAATTCATTTAAAGTGCTGTTCATTACTAGTAACCTAGTGCGATGGGTGCCAAAGCAAGTACGGCAAACGGCGAGGGTTCGAGTCCACGTACCCGGACTTTTTTCACAAGCAGCAGTTCGGACGTTGGAGCAGTAGGCACAACGGGGTTCAGCCTTCTCCGTTCTATACCCGGTGTAGTGTCTAGTGATCGGCAGAGGGCTCGGTCTCTCTCCAGTGTTCCGGACAGCCACTCTAGTAACGAAGCAATAGGGATACCGAACTCAAATGCAGGAGCTTATGACATATCCGAGCCCGTGGAGACTGACAGTTCACCAGAGGACAATGTGTTAGACAGTCCTTTAGCTGCCAATATTAGTCTTGGGAGAGTTTATACCGCGCATTCGCTGCCGTCACACATTTGGTCTCTCAATGGTAAGTAGTTGTTAAAATATAACTATATATGCCATGTCTTTCACTGTCAAAATTTTGATAGAATATTAAAGTATGTTACTTGTGAGAACGCAGCTTGTTTGTATTACGTATGTGTATTAACAATTAGGGGAATATACGTGAGCTGCTGGGGTTCAGTTATGTTATATCATTTGCGGAATCGATTCTTGAATAGGAGAGATGTATTTACAATTTTAGATATCTTTATCTTGTCTATAGTGTACTTAGCAAGTTTGTGGAATATTACTTAGATTTATTGCAGGAATGTGATGCGTATTTTTCTTTTATACCATTAATAAGCACTATATAAATACTTTTGGTTACAGATGGACATGAAAGTGTTGAAGTCAAGTCAAAAATCTTTGTTACATAATCCTGTTGTCATTATTCTTTTTATAAAATTGTTGTAACATTGTCACATGCACCTGAAGATAAAGGAAACTTTCGTTTTCTGCTGTGGAAATGTCCAATTTATTGTAAATTGTTTTTGTGAACTCATTTTTCAACAGTTTAAAAGTTTACAATTTAAAATACATGCCAGTAGTTGTACTTAAAAAGTTAAATGAGTCACTCACCATAATTAAGTGTGTACGATTAGATAGTTTACTGTTTTCATATGGATTATCAGTGAATCATTGTTTTTGTGTTTAATGGGCCTAAATAATGCTCCACCACCCTCAGAAATCCCTTCAAGGTCGTTTCCATGTTTAGATTGTTGGTGTTTTATGTCGTACACATAAACAATCCAGCAGTTTAATGTTGACCTTTGTTTTCTTTCAGCGAGGCATTACCATGCATTCTCGAAAATAATACTCAAATCTTGGTACAATAACAATGCTGTTTGTATGTAGCCTGTGCATACGTATCAAAGTGAACTCAACTAAGTCTAATTTCCAATAAACTCCGGCTTGCATAAACCTTACTCACTGTTATTAGGTACTATTTTTGGTAATTGTAAAGAATAGTGTATTTTCCGAAAACAAAATATAAAATCACAGAAAGTGGTATATTTCAACTCTACTAATTACACAGAACACTAATTTACTAGCAGCATTAACGTATTATGCTTACAAACCACAAAAACCGATGGTGGGGAGGGCTATGAAGATCAGGGAAATTGTGGGGTAAAATCACTGAAAATACATAAACACCTCGATTTAACATTTGTCCACCCAATTTCGTAATATGTGCCCATATAACCTATCTTAACCTAACACCACGATGAGTTAATCACTATTTTACATTTTTAATCTAGCCTAGGATTGTGGGGTTTTAATCTAACCTAGGATTATAGGGTTTTAAAGTAACAGTAAAACATACTGGACGTATATGAATTAACTCGCCTAGGTAGGCGGCTGGTACAATTCGACTGTTCTTGGCCAATTCTGTCGTGCATGACTTGCATGTTACCTCACTCGACAAAACACCATGTTCTACTAAAACGTCCAAGTAACACCAGCCACATAGATGACTGTAATGCACAGAAGCACTTGTACCCTCCATTCTTAAATCACAAGTTTTTGCACGGTCAGATTCGGATGTCGCAACTCACGGGCGCACCAACACACACCACTCGCCACGAACCGCACTGTCTCGCATCTAAACTGCATCTAACATACAGTAATATCTACACATCCACAGCCAATAAGGTGACGGCCGATTCACATTTGTTTACGTCACTACATCATTACAGGACTTAACATCATGGCGTCCGACGTAAACAAAGTGGCCGAACTCCTCGTATATTATCTATTTTATTTTTGACGTTTTGCTTATTTTATCGTTACGCTGTCCTAAATATGAAACAGGTAAGGTGTGCAAAAGCCATTTAAATAACTTTTGTGGGTCTACTATGTCTCCTTTAAAATAAAATCGCTATTCTTTACATTTACCAAAGTTTGTATGGGGGGAGGGGAAAATGAAAAAGTAATGTTTTGATTACTGCTTAATATGTTTGAAGTTTAATTGTGCAGGGTTTGTAACAGGCCTTTTTTTGTAAGTGGGATTCTGAATGTTAATTTTTAGATTTTTAATTTCTTTAAAAAAACATTGAAAATTTTTATATTTATTTTATGGTTATTTGAAGGAAACAAAAAAACACTGTGGAATGCAGAAAAATGTAAAAAAAAAAATTCATAATACAAGTGTTTACATGGGACCACAGAAGTGTTGTGAACTGCAGAAAGTGTAAAAAAAGGAGGCTACTATACTTCAAATATGTTGAAGTAAGTTTAAAACAAATTACGTACAGTAATATAATATTCAGCTACATATTTGTTTTGCCCCAATGAATGTTTCCTTAGGGGCACTTAATATGTTCCACGATGTCTTAATCTAGTGTGTGGTAGCATTTTATTTCAGAACTTCAAGGTTGTGCTGAGTTGGTTACAAGGAAATATCTTATGCTTTGAGTGTTACTAGTAAATTCGCTAATGTAGGAGCACTCAATTTTCTTACTCACTAAAAAGCTTGTGTAATAATGTAAAACTAAATGCTCACTATCCTTTCCCATAGTTTTTTTTTTATTGTTAGGTGATTTGGTGGCATAATAATTAGATAGCTTTCCTAAGTGAGTTTAAATGCTTTGTGGATGAGGTAGATAATAGAAAAATTTTGCGTTAGTATATTTACTTAATGTATGTTTTTAAGTCTCCAGCTTTTCTCTCAATATTCTGTTTCTGCTTTCACTTTACTGTAATAGCTGCATACTCATAAACATCTGTATCATAAGCCCCAATGCACAAGAGTGGTGTTGTATGTGTGTTTACCATTATCTCTTTTTGTTTCAGAGTTCATAATTAATGTGTTGAACTGTCAAATGATTTAAAATGGGGAAGTGTAAATTTCAAACTTCATGGCTAGAAAGAGATGACTCTCAAGGAAATATAGTGCAAGTGTTGGGGGGGAAAAGATATGGTGATAGTGAACTTATGTGCATAGTATGTGACAAATTCCTAAATGTTAGCAAAGGTTTTCAGGCAATAGCACAACATGCATCCATGTTAAAACACACAAAATGTTGAAATCAAGCAGGCATCTAACCAACTTCACCTAGTCACAGTTTCAGGACTCAGTGTTTCTTCTAAGGGATAAAATTCACCTCCATTCTGTTCATCTCCCACATCTTCTTCCAGTGGAACAGTTCTGTTGTACAATAACAGAGACAGAACTACAGTTTCTGAGCTTATGTGGTGTTTATAAAGTGTTGCATCTGACTATTCATTTTCTTCATGCAAAGGACTGCAAGAAAATTAAAAGTGTTGTTTGGTGACAGTGTGCCACAAGACTTCTTACTAGGAAATAACAAGGCTCATTACTTGGTTAGTGATGCTTTGTGTTCATACTTCTAAAACTTCAGATGCATGATATGGCAGGTTCTTACTTTACTTCACGACGGAACCACAAATTCATCTGGAACGAAGGAGCTCCAAACTGGTGTGAGATATTGGTCAAATACTGAAAACAAAATTGTTTTCAATAATTTAGAAACGTTTTACATAGGTACAGCCACTTCCACAGTCATTGTAGTGTGTCGAAGCACAAAAAATTCATTAGATGTTTATATTTGCCAAATAAATGTACATGATGACAGACAGCACCCTAAAAATGTGTTACAAACCACTTGACAATTATTAAAGCTGTGATCTCAAATATAATTTTCTTCCAGATCCACACAAAATATTTAAAAGGTGACAAAAGGTAATACAGACATATTGAAAATCAATTAATTGCTCTGTTGATGATAAATTATGTAATACAATATCATATGCAAATTACCAAAATATTATGATGATTTAAAACAATTATAATTTACAGATTCAATTAAAGCATATCATTTGACTAAACTTGTGAATGAGAGCAGTTACACAAAACGGAGGGCAGCCTTATGAGCCCAGTAAAGCCTCCGTTATATAAAATAACACATTAAAATATCTAATTAATAAGATATATAATAAATATAAAGTTTCTGTGGAGGCAGTCAATTGACCCGTCAAAGCTCCAGCGAATAAAAAATTTAATGAACAATCACAATTAAAAGTTAACTGCGTCCAATGTGAGAGTCATGAACATGAAGCATATTGAAGATATTGACAAAAGTTTAGGCAGCAAAGAAGAATAGACACTACATATTAAAATGGGAAAAACAGCAAAGTTAAGTTTTAGTTAAACCGAAACCAATTTTAGGCTGGCGACCAAGCACACAATCTTGAAAAAACCACTAACTTACCGCATGCCCAAGACAACACATCTATGCCACACAAAACATTAAAAACAATTAAATAAGACCCAATTGACACACAACTTGTAGTCCACGACTCACTGTTTTTTATTGCTCAGATATCTCGGCAGCTCAAGTGACAGAAATAAATACAAGGTGCCACATCATGGCAAACATCCAAAGGGCGACAAATTTGACAGTTTAAAACATCATGCAGCTTTTCAGGGACTCATCCTGACGATGACCGGTTGTAGAATAGGTGTGCAACAACTTAAATAAACTGCCCCGATCACAAAAAATTATGATGCACGAGAGGAAGGGAAATCAAGGAGGGGATCCAAGCCAGGCAACGAGCAAGCCAGCACGCAGAGTCGGAATCGATAGTGATGCCTAGCGTGGCGAGCGCTAGCATCACAGTAGAAAAACTGAATGATGCGTCCTTTGTCCAATTTGCTGGTGTTTGGATCTGATGGTCCAAATGTCAATAAGTAAGTTAGCTCAAAGTACTAATGATACCTGTGTGTTGAATAAAAGGAAACAATTAGTTGACATGGTTACCTGCAAAATCCACACTATCCGCAATGCATTTCTTAAAGGCATTTCAAAATTTGGAGAAGGTGTTTCTGAGCTTGTTTTGGATTTACATCACCAGCTCGAAGAAGTGACTTCATTGAAATACAGACGTCTCTGAAGCTTCCAAAACATCATTGTCTAAGTCGGTAGCTCACATTATATTCAGCAGCAGAAAGGTTACAAAAGCAGTAGACTGCTGTGCACAAGTATTTTTTTTTTTAACTACATTCCCAAAAATTAACCTAAATTAATGGAAACACCACTCTACTTGAAAATTGTCAGTCTATGATCAAAGCTGAAATATAGTTTGTCAGTTCCAGTGCAAAATTGTTTAGTAGTGTTACAGAGTTTTTTCAAAAGAATGAACCTCCAATTCATCTGCTTCATTCCTAGTTTGAATCATCAGTTACTTGGAAGAATCTGCATCACAGACTCTGTGAAGGATATGAAACTAGAATGTGTTGAGGATATGTTGTGTACAAATAATTTGCTTCCAATTAAAGATATTGTTGGGGATGCTGTCAGAAATGCCTTAAATGGTACATCTCAAAAGGAAAGAAGTTTGTTCTTCCTGGGTGCTCAAAAACATTACATTGAAAGTATAAAGCACATTGTCGAAAAGTCATCACGTTTATACCTCAGAGCCATCATAGCCTACTTGAGATATCGTGAGCTATACCATGGGAAGTCCCAACTGATTTGGACTGCAAGCATGTCAGTTGATGTCTACTGGTCACAGTTCATGGAGCTGAAAGATGTATGTGGCACTGGTCCGAAGTACCCTACCGTAACAAAAATTGTGAAAGCAGCACTATCACATGGTAGTGCATTTGTAGGAAGTTCTTGTAGAACTTAGACTACTGATCGTACCTCTATGTCTGAAATAACATTAAATGCATTAATGACTGTAAAGGGAGTATTGAAAAATTACGATAATAAACCATATCTTGTCCCTATTACAGATGAGCTCTTGAGAATGGGGCGTATTACTTGAAAGAGAAAAAAATGAGAGAAAAAGAAAAATTAGTTCAAGAACAAAGGGATCAAAAAATAAAAGCAGAAGATGAACACAAACAGAAATAGATAAACAGAAAAGAACAATTGAAGAGGATGAGCAAAAACTGAAGAGATTGAAGGAAGTGGCTTAATGCTTTTGGATGAAACAAATGAAAGATTTATAAAAGCGGTGAAGAAAAGAAAAAGAAACTTCAAAGAAGTTGCATTGGCCCAAGCAATGATCGAAGGGGCAAAAAATGTCCAAGTTCAAGCTGCTGAAATAAAGTGTGTGCATCAAACTATGACAGTCAATAGAGAAAAAAAATCTAAGCTGATGAAAGATTTCTTTTAACAGTCATCACAAAGCAACTGAAGTGTTTTGAAATATTTGAAATCATTTATTGTATTGGAAACGTGTAATTATATTAAAAAAGCTTTCTAATTATGTACAGTTACTTTGTGTTTTGAATTTTCATATCAGGTTTTTACTTATATATAAAAATACTTGGGGAATAATTTTAGTTCATTGTGTTGGAAGCGTGAGATTCAACATTAACATGAATAAAATCATGATTGTCATCAAAACATTTTATTTAGCGTTCTATCTGCATTTGTGCACTTTGTGTTTTGAATAGTGCTTTATAATACTTATACGTAACAATTTATGTGTACAGAAAAAGTGTGTGTGTAATTTGAACACATTGTTGTAATGAAAGCATGCAAATGTCTTAAAATCTTTGACTTAGTTTGTGTATGTTGCATTTCGAATTGTGTTGTACTATGTAAGTTGTTAAAGTAAAATTTTAAGGAAAGCTAAGAAGGAAAATGGGTAATTATATAGAATAGGAATTTTTCTGAAAATAAAAGAAAAAATCACAGAAATTGGTATATTTCCACTCTACTAATTACACAGAACATGAATTTACTAGGGACATTAACGCATTACCAATACAAACCACAAATATGATAGTGGGGAGGGCTATGAAGATCAGGGAAATTGTGGGGTAAAATCACTAAAAATATACCCACAAAAAAATACAAAAACTCCTCAATTTGACATTTATCCACCCAATTTCGTAATATGTGCCCACCTAACCTAACTGTACCTAACCCCACGATGAGTGAATCACTATTTTACATTTGTAATCTAACTTAGGGTTGTAGGGTTTTAATAACCTAGGATTATAAGGTTTTAATCTAACCTAGGATTATAGGGTTTTAATCTAACCTAAGATTGTAGGGTGTTAATCTAACCTAGGATTTTAGGGTTTTAAAGCAACAGTAAAACATACCGGAAGTATATCAATTAAGTCGCCTAGGTAGGTGGCTGGTACAATACCACTGTCCTTGGCTGATACAACTACTGTTGTGCCTGACTTGCACCTTGCCTCACCTAAAGTCACTTTTCTTGAGTCTCTCGCTAGTTACAAGCCCATGGTGTGACCAAAATGTCCTCTCCTTACACGAGGTAGAAAATTTATCACTTCTTAAAATTAGTTTATATTTATTACAATGAAAGCTTACAGATAGTACAATGGAAACAATATCATATAATGTAGTTATGGATCTGAGAAAAGTAATAGTTTAACTTAAATGCCGATTTCTTTTAATCTGCGAGTGCGAGATATGTGTGTGCATATAGCTTCGTTTCATTCAACCATAAACGGTGTAGCCGTTGTAGTGTAGTGCAGCTACACCAGATTTAGATTCCGGTGTAAGTACACCAGGTCAGTTTGAAGAAAGGACGTTGTTAACATTCCAGTAGAGATTTATCACTGTTTTAAAATTAGTACTTATGTTGGTATGAATTTTGTTAATGAAACATTTGCTGGTGCGGGTGAATGTTTACTCCATTTTTTCTTAATGTATGATATATGTGCGTCATAGCTTTTCGTTCCAATTTAGAAATGGGTATTGACCGAATTATATCAATTCGTTGATATTTCGCACATACACATGCACCTACAGAAATACCTGGAATGGTTGCAGTTCGTAGTTCAATTCGAGAGATGTGTTTCTCAGCAAATAAGCAAGTCATTTACCTTAAGAGTATTTCCATTTGCTAACAATTCGCTGCGCATATCTTACGTGAACGTGCACAACTGTGGGGTGTTGAGGTTATATTTCATACTACTATCTCAATGTCCACTTTTGACACCTACAGTTAATTGAAGTGAACGTATATTCGTCATTACCATTTACGAGTGCTCTTCCACTGTTATCGTGAAGACACGACACATCCATCTTGCACTGGACAAAATCTTCAGCAGACACCAAATTACACCAGTGTAGCTACACTGGTTGAATGAAATGCTCATTGTAAACTAGTCTCACGTAATATCCGGTAGAATGAAGCGATTTTGGTGCAGTTTTCTTTGCCGGTGTAGCTACACCAGTTGAATGAAACGGAGTTTATGCAAGGGAAATCGTCAACATCTTCAACGTGCCAGCCAATCATGCAATTTATTTTGTGGCTGAGAACCAAAAATTTATTCTGCTGAAAGAATTTTAAGTTTGGCCATGTTTGTGGGTGCATGCAGTATTCATATGGTGTTTACTTTCCTTTGGCGAATCGGGTGCGATACCCGGCGGGGTCGCTCCCGGATTTTCGCTTGTGGGAATCTTGCCGGACCTTACCGCTGGTCGGAGGGTTTTCTCGGGGGTGGAGGGGTCTCCCGTTTCTCCCGCCCTTCCATTCCGGCACTGCTACGTACTCACCTCGCTTCACCCTCATCTGCTCTCAAGTCCTCGCTGTTAAGAGCCGCCCAAATCACTCCACTCTACTTTCCTTTGGCCTAGAATTTCGCGGAAGTAGAATGCCTGTTGGGAAAACTTAACATTTAAGATCTGGAAAACCGCTTCCAGTACATTATTTAGGGATTGAACCCACGATTTCACACCACATTACCAAACGCGCACGTTTTTCCTGTTATGAACGAATTATTTAGGGAATAGCAAATTGTGAAATCTCAGCATGAAGTAGTGTATTTACGTCGTGGGTGCACCTCAATCTATTCCTGGCGGTTGACATTTTTCAGTGCGCTTACCTTCAGCACTTGCTCTCTCAGTGAACGTAGTTTAATTTTTTGCAGTATATGCAGATAAGGGAAAATAATACCAAAAAATGGTACAGGGGCTCACGTTAGTATTCGGCTACCCATGATTATCGCAGTTTCATGGCCTTATGTTACATTAGAAAAGATAAACATTAAACATATTGCACAATCATTCTTGTGTGCTTTAAATGAAATGCAACAGGAGCCAATTACTGAAATGAGCAGTGAAAGTTAATGAAACACAATGTTTTGTCTTCGCGTGCTGCATACGCCACTTTAATATTCGGCCAGTTGTGGTGGACGCGTGGCACAGGCATTATGCACATTGCGTTCTTACCTCGTGTCATTCCCTGCGCACTCTCTGTGCTGAGAGGTTGTATTGGGTAGCTCTGTTGGCTGCGTCAGTCAGGCAAATGGCACGTAGGTGCAAAGGAAACAACTTTTGTACAGCGGCAGCTGGTAATTTTCTGCCATGCAAAGAAGCAATCTCAACGAGAAATCGCGGAGCACTTGAATCTGCCGAGGTCCACTGCCGGAGTCATCATAACAAGGTTTGAGAAGGAAGACAGAATTGATTCGATACCTCAAAAAGGATAGACAAAGGAACTGAGCGAGAGAGAAGAACGTTTAGTAATCAGGAAAATAAAGACAGATCCAAAAATTAGTGCTTGCAAACTTACCACGGAGGTACTCAATTAATGTGGAAAGAACGTCCATCCAGAAACCATACGAGTTATCAGAAGAGCAGGATATAATAGCAGGGTATCTAGAAAGAAGCCTTTTTACTAATGAAGTGAATAGAAGAAAACCACTTAAGCTCACAAAATATCACGCTGACAGAGATGAAAGCTGGTAGAATTATCCGTTTTTGTTGATGAGACGAAAATGAATGTTTTTGGTTCTGATGGCAGGGTAACAAAATGGTGCAAGCCAAATGACGAGCTAAAACCTTTGAACTTACAACCTACTGTGAAACACGGTGGAATTAGATAGGTCCACCGACCTATTGGTGCTGTATGTAGGTCCGGAAGTCGGAGTGTGTTCGAGACAGACACACTTGACAAGGGGGCAGTGTTGCGCTCGAGTCCTTCCCCGCTATGGGAGAGCGTCACTTCTCCCAGCATCAGGGGGGTAGGGTCGCAGCCTTTGCCCCCCC
>NQII01000629.1:660152-676539 GCA_002778355.1 Clitarchus hookeri | reverse complement strand
TTGTATTCACCCCTGGGCCGACTCGCTAAGTTGCCAGTGTGGTGGCGCCACCACTCTCCCCCTCTCCACCTGGAATGATCCACGGATACGCGGCCTCCCCTCTCGTCATGGGTTTACATGTAAAGTTCGTCTCAATGGAGCACCAACCCCTATAAATAGCGCTACACTCCTTGGGAGGGGGCGGGCAGTCTGTAGTAGCCACCTGGTGAAGTTTGACGAGGGGTGAACGAAGAAGAGAACATACGGCGGAGGCGAAGGGACACTGCGCACTCGAGTGCTGCGGAAAGCGAACCCGACGAGTAGTGTGTGCGAATGTGTACGGGAGCGCTCTAGAATGTTCCAGATTAGAAAAACTTGTGATAATCTGGATTGAAATAAAGTACGACCGGAATTGAGTGATACCAACTGGAATGTAAATACTGGAATTGTCAGATAGCAAAGATATAATGTTAATAGTAATTTTGTCGATCTTAGGAAACTGATTATAAATACTAGTTCTAAGTGTGTGTCTATAAAGACTATCTCTAAGTGTTTGATTGTGTTAATTTTTGTGAGGTAAGGGAGATTATGTATGTATTTGCTTAAATAGCAAGTGACAGCCATTGTTTTCAATATAAGTATTTCAGAGAATTTGTTTGGATTGCTTACAAATAAAATTAGAAAATTATCTTTAAATTTTTTTAAATTAAGACTTCTACCCCGTACAAAACTTTCTTCACCAACAGACCCTGAAAAACTGAAACAATGTAAAGAAATTCCACAGTGCACAAAAATGCATATCACGATTTTTATAACATCAAAATCATGAAATATTGCAAAGAGTAAAATGAGCTTACAAATAAACGGGAATAGTTCATACTGTACAGGGCAAAATTTAATGGATCGATGAATTTGGCTTCGGGAAGGGTGGAAATTGTGTGGAGAGACACGACCCCGTTTTTGGAGTTTCGGGCCAAATGGAAGGCCGAAGCCAATTTTGGCGTACACAGTATTTTAAGTTGGGTACTAAAGGGTATTCCCTACAAATTTGGTCCAGATCCATCGCGTGATGTAGAATGCTATAGAGAACAAAGTTACATAATTACGTACATACGAATTTTGACTTTAAAGATCTATAGATATCTTCAGTCGGAAATAGTGTTACAATTGAATGGACGTGGCCACAGATTCCCATTACTTAAATAAAACAGCTAATGTTAATTTCTTAGTTTATCTACAATACTACAAAAACGTTTATGCAGCTATTGATTTCACAACATACACTATAACTGACTTTATTACAGCCCTATGCCATAAAGTATCTTGCTTTGTTAATCAGTTTAACAATATAATAAGTTCTATTAACAACAAAAATATATAATCCATTACTTTGCATCATTCAGAATGCACCATTTGTATTATAATGCCGTGAACTATCCCCACCTTCTCTTCGTCCTCAAAGTGGATCACAGACACTATAACACTAGTCTGAGAGCACTCCGATCACTCCCTGCAGTTAATTCGAACACACCAATCGCTTTTTCCACCCTTCAAATATCCACCATAACTTGCCGAATCACTAAGAACATACACTTTAGTTGACAACACTTGCCATAAACGTGGAAGTGTGATGGTAGTAATATTTGCGAGTCTATGTAATGTGTATTTATTTATTCTGTAAGGTATTACTGTTTAAATAAGTCTTTTAATTATGACAATTTTATATTGGGTGATATTGTTACGACTTTCGTCATGTTGTAAAGAATGACGTGTTCCATAGTACCATGGCTTTCGCCATGTTAATATGACTCAATGGAACGAATATTTAAAAAAAAACTCTTCGGAGTGGTAAAGAGCTGGAATTTTTACCTGTCCTTATCCTTTATAGACTTCCACACTTTGCACACCCAGAGATAATTCAGTATCGAGACTATTTCAGTAGGAAATACTCACCGACCCTGTCGAATGTTTTGTTTCCTTCATGCCAGGTATAAGCTATCAATCAAATAAGCACCTCTTCCCATCTCCGCCACGTCACAAGCTGCAGTCTTCTCACACGNCCTTGCAGTCACACGACTCACCTGGGCTGCTGGCATGCGGCGGATCCCTCCTAATTTGAGCTTTTTTTGCGCGTTTGAGGAGATGAATCACTGTCTCTGCGAGCAAGGCTCTGAATTGAAGTTGCAGTCTTCTTGCTGCGTGAAACTGTGCGGCTGAAAGGGGGTTTCGTCCCTCACGTTGTGGATTTAGGTTTTTTTTTTTGCAGTAACTTTTATTTTTTTAAAGGCGCATCGAAATTTTTATTCCAGTGGGGCATTACAAATATTTCTTGTATTTATTTGCTTTTATTTTTCTGGTGTGTTACTTCCGAGAAGAATTTAGTGATTATTTTGTGTAGCAGCTACAAGTAAAACAATATCGATGTCAGATAATGCGCTATTGTTAATATATGCCCTATTGGTAAAACTGAATACCATATGGTACTGCTGGTGTGTGGCGAAAAATACAAACTGCAAAAACTGCCTGGATATACAATGCTGGCCATTAAAATTGCAACACCAAGAAGGGCGCACTTGAAGGACTCCACATCGGGGGAATACATAGAGGATGGTAGAACGATGACGTGATTATTATTTCCAGTCGAGTGGCGCAGCACATGCGCCAATGGCGATATTGATAGGTGGTATAGAAGTGGAGGTTGGGAAGCTGCCGAGAAATAGTAGTGTTGTTTCATTACCGTCCATGTGCACAGAGGGAGTGTGCATGCCGCATCGAAGAACACAACAATCATACGAATATGTTTCCGCTTTAGCTCACGGGAGAGTCGTGACCTATCGGGATTGTGGATTATCCTACCGCGAAATTGGTTCTCGCATTGAAATAAATGCGACCACAGTGAAGGGGATATGGGATCAGTGGGTCTGAAGGGACTGGCTGAGCGACGTGCAGAAAGCCAATGGCCCCGTCGCACCACAGATATTTGGTGCTCATGGCAATTACAGCCCGTACAGCCACACCATATCCCATCACTCAGGAGTTCACACATGTGACACATTAATCTGTGTTTATATGCACAGTGCGCGTCGCCATCTGCAGCATCAAGAAATCTTGTCCAGGCACCCATTATGGCAGCGGCCACTGACTGCTCATCACAGGCTCCTGTGGCTGCAATGGTGCATAGAATTTGGGGCCTGGAGGGACGAATTTCGCCTTTGCTTGCAGCAACATTATGGTCACATCCGTGTCTGGCAGCACCATGGTGCACACCTGGCCGAGTCCTGCATTATGCAGTCATATTGGCCTAGCATTTTGAGTTATGGTATGGAGTGCCATCTGATTCCAGTATCGCTCATGCCTAGTCCGCATTGCTGGTATGCTGACCAGCAACTGATGGAGTCTCTTGTTGTCCCCTATTTTCAAGGTCAGTTTGGGGCACTGTACCAATAGGATAGTGTGCGACTGCATGTGGTACACATCGTCCGACAGTTGATGGGTGACCACTGTCACACAGCTTCTTTGGTCTGTGCGTTCACCAGATCTCTCGCCCATCGAAACCGCGTGGTCCATGGACGGACGACTGGCCTTCCACAGGACACCCNTGTGCGTTCACCAGATCTCTCGCCCATCGAAACCGCGTGGTCCATGGACGGACGACTGGCCTTCCACAGGACACCCACGGCCACAACGGGTGAACTGTGGTTACACATCAAAATAACATGGGCGGAGATACCCCAGACGAACATACAAAGTCTTCCTGTCAATGCCGCATCGTGTAGCAACGGTTTATTGCCGCCCGTGGTGGGGCCACACACTACAAATTTCCCCACGTTTTGTAGGTCATACCGAACTGCAATAGAAGTCATGCCACCCGAGTATGATGGGTATTATGTCCAATAAATCTGNTGTGCGTTCACCAGATCTCTCGCCCATCGAAACCGCGTGGTCCATGGACGGACGACTGGCCTTCCACAGGACACCCGCGGCCACAACGGGTGAACTGTGGTTACACATCAAAATAACATGGGCGGAGATACCCCAGACGAACATACAAAGTCTTCCTGTCAATGCCGCATCGTGTAGCAACGGTTTATTGCCGCCCGTGGTGGGGCCACACACTACAAATTTCCCCATGTTTTGTAGGTCATACCGAACTGCAATAGAAGTCATGCCACCCGAGTATGATGGGTATTATGTCCAATAAATCTGGTTGTGATAGCTCACATCCTTCTAGGTGTTGCAACTTAATTGGTTAGCAGCGTATTTCCTCTAAGGCGGTCACCTAGCTTGAGTCGTTTGTTTGAGGAAGAAGCGCGGGAGCGATAAGGTTGACGATTGTCGCGCACATCAAGTGTGCCATCGCCACTACGCACTAGGCCGAACTGGCATGCAGTGTTTTCTCGTCGTGTTGCGCGTACCTAGTGGTGACCCCATCATTTTATCGGTAGCAAGGTGCAATACAGGCTCCTTTCTTAGTTTCGCTCGTGTTCGGTTAGTATTTTTTCAAGATACAGCAGTATGAAATAACTTTTTTTAACGATGTAGGGTGTCTTCAAAATAATATATATAGCATGTGTGGTACCTTAAGGAAGTACAATCGTGTCCTAGTCTGAAGTATTTTATTTTAGTAGCTGAACACATAGGGGATGCGTTTAATAATTTCGTTAAAAAAACGTGTTCTTCAAACATGCTGTAGCGCAATTCAAGCGGGTGTCGTTTATTTTACGGCGTAATAATAAATAAACGTAGCAAACACCTTTGTAGCACTTTGAGAATATCTTCCATAATTTCAGTGTGTGTAGATTATTTTGAAAACTGTTCGGAGAACACTCGACAAACCTGCAGTTCTTCTACATATAATTAACATATTTTGCATTGCTATTCGTAACCAGGCTGCAGAACAGAACTTTTAATTTTTCTAATTAAGAAAGGTTCACAAAGGTTTTCAAGCGGGCATGCGAGCCGCGTAGTGCCGTCAGCGTGAAGGACCACGGGGCGAGTGTCCCCCCCGAGTCATGCCCAACGAGGAAGTCTGTTTCGGTAGTGTCCTCGGAGAGGGGTTGGGGGCGAGCTACATCGACCGGGCGAGCCGTGGCGCCTCATCGCAGCCGGCCGGCTCGTAACTAGTGCGTTAGCATCTCTTTCGACGGGGCAGCCTGTTTGTTTATGGCGCTTGCGTCACCGCCCAAAGACACGTCCCCAGGGGAGGAGACTGTCGACAAACAGACCGTAATGCGGTCCGATTGAAGGACGGCTGGCTCACGAGCCGGGGAAGCGGGGGCGTGGCTGTTCAATAGCAGTCTCCGACGATGGTTGGTTGACGTCTCAGCGTTCTCAGCAGAGGAATTTACGTTGCCCTACGTGCAGTAGTAGTTCATTTTAGTATCGCTGGGATATTGGTTCGTTATGGCTACGCCCAGGCTCTCGACTGGTTGGGTTGTAATTATTTAGATCACTATCAGATATGAAGTGCTTAATTAGCTGTTTTTTTTAAACCATTCAGCATTATTGTAGATTCAGTTTTTTTGTTTAACCAGAATGAAAATTCTAACTAGGTGTAAGAAATATATAATAAACAGAAGGAATTCCACTAGCATCCTTTTATTAAAATTTGTTGGCAACGAGGAAAGAGGGGATCCACTTGATAACTCATTCAGATTTCAGATCGGATTACAAAAAAATTTACTATGAATACACATATAATATTCCAAGGTGCGAGGGCACTTATTGCATCTCTGGTTGAGCTCCACATTGGTAGTCATGTAGATGTATGCTTGCAATAGTGCAACACTAGAAGAATTATCCAGCTGTGGTTACCTCCAAAATGGCTAGCCCGGGGGAGGAACCGTAAAAATCCCTGCAGTCGTTCAGGCTAAGGAAAACCAACCGGTAATTACAAACATGCTATGATTTGCGGATGAAAGAGGCTGTCCTTGTTGTTAAAAAGGGAAGCATGTTTGAAAACTGGTATAGGAAACGGCAGGGGGATCAGGTAAGCACTGGTTTATGCCGGTTGTGCGAGGTCACGCACTTCTGGCGGTGGAAACTTGAGTTATACTTGAAACGTACAACAAAAATCAGTGCGTTTGTTAGTTGTAACATAATTTTTATGCATTGTTTCGTACGTGGCCATTTTATTGTCAGTTTGCATACTACGGCGAAGTCGTGGAATTACACGATTCAACATATTCTTGCGTGACACGTGTCGTGACTTTAATTTGTTTACTTACCACCATTCTCTTTATTTGTGAGGGTGTTTCTGTGTTGAAGATATTAAATTTATTTTACATGCGCATGGTTTCTGTTAACTCAAATTCCCTACATATGCCATGACCGTCCCAGCGGAGGGTAACTAAATAAGCCGTGGTTTGTGTTGTGTTGGCCAGGCGTAAAGGGAAATGCAGTGTAAAATGTGGGCAGTGTACGTAGTTGGAAACTCAGATAGGGTCAGCAAACAACTAAAATGTAGCTTGTGTGTGTGTGTGGCCAAAAGTTTCGATGGGAGGATTAGCTGTTTCAGAGCACATTCTATTTTTGATGAGATGTAGAGGGAGTAGTTGCTCTTCTGCCGCCATGACGCTGCTTGTGGTTATGGGGAGTGGGGACAGAGCGTCGACCTTCGGCTGAGCGCGACTCAGCTCGGTTCCATATGCATGTGGAAATAATACCAAATTTGATTACTGTATCACTGCCGTTGTGGGACCGCGGTGGTGTAGTGGTTGGACTACTCGCCTCCCACGTAAGCGAACCGGGTTCGATTCCCGCCGGGATCGCCCCCGGATTTTCGCATGTGGGAATCGTGCCGGACGATGCCACTGGTCGGCGGGTTTTCTCGGGATCTCACGTTTCCCCCACCCTTGCGTTCCGGAGTAGTTCCATACTCACCTCCCTTAACCCTCATCGGCTAAGACCTCGATTTTAAGAGCCGCCCAAATTTCTTCACTCACTACCGTTGTATTACATTAAGTTATATCGAACGTCTTTTATTTTGTGTAATTTATGGTAAACCGCCTTTGTATGAATTTATGAAAGTTTTGACAAAACTTAATCCACGTAAAAATATTTTTTTTGCACATTTGCTGACAGATTAACAAGGTATTTTAAGAAGAGGAATTTTATCTCAAGATAACCACATTCTAACGAAATCAGCGTGTTTTACGTCGTTACATATTACAGATTACTAATCTATAGCCAACATCGGTCGTCGTGGGAACAAGGAGATAATTGTGTCTGGTTGATAAGTAATATATTAGACATTTTATGCTTTAAATCTGTGTTGAATTGTGGGGGGAAAAAAGTTGTTATATAGTATTTTCTGCTTTGTTTATAACAAGTTTACATTTTAACATCCTTAAATGTCTACCTATTTAATGACCGGTGCCATACAAAAGTTGTACGTATGAAATTTGTGTGATATTTCGGTTATACATTAAGCAAAATATTGTATAATGAAAATTATTTTTATACAGTCTAGCTTCAGAGTAAATATAATCTTGTTGAACGTGTTCGTATTTATAGGCTGTTCACGGTAAAGTGAGCAGTTTTGAAATCAACCTTTTGAAAAAAGTCACCGCTCCTACCTTGCACGTATTTTAACGGACACACTGACTGCCATGCGCCGAGTAAAGTTGGAAACGACGGAGGCAAAGTAGTCGCTAGTTTTAACGTTAAACTAAAAGTGTTTGGTAAACATTTGTGAATACTTGAAATTATTTATTTTGCTTTCTATTTGTTTAATGCATGTAAGTGTAAGAATTAGTAAATTTAATAACTATTTATTTTCTAATTTTTTTTTTTAAAGTTCACTTGAGCGACGCATGTATTAAGTGATGAGACCCACGGCAATGTTAATGTTACACATTGTGGAAAAATACACAATGCACATACAAGTATATGTAGCAGGGCTTTCAAAAATGCTCAATTTACCGTGAACAGCCTATAGTGGTGCTTATCGCTATGCATAGCACTAAGTCACAAATTACATGTGCAGTGGAATGAGAAACCCACTGAACGCTGAAGGAGAGGAAGTGGCCTCTTCGCGTGTGGAGTGTTTGGAAGTGACTTGACATTACGAACCAACGTAAAAAGACGGCTGGTTCGACACTTTAATGTATCCAATACACACATTTTGTATACGCAGGAGGGTAACGGCAGTTTGATTATAGAAACAGATAGTTCAAATTAATTTGTAATACAGCATTTATAGTTACAGAAACCTTATCGCAGCCAGTTTGTAAGCAATATTTATTCGCTAACAAAAAATGTATAAATGGCATTATACATACAAAAATTGCGACACGTGTGTTTATGCTAGGTATTTTGTATGCCAAGAGAACATGTTGTCCAGGAAAACATGTTGTAAGATCGCATTTTGTAGGAAATGTATACATCCATACGCATATTACTATTTTTTTTGTTAACATTGTACTTAACTGAGATATTGCATAACAGTTTTCCCAGTATTGAAAATGCCTTTCGTTGAAATGTCAATGGTATTAAAACTTACACAGTCTTCGTATTGAAATGTGAAGTTGTTAAAATTTATTTAGGTTAGCATGCTGTTTTCGAGTCATGAAACTTTTGGCTTCAAAGGAGGCTCTATTGTCGGTAGGTCTAATGAAGTTAACGGCTCTACCACCGCCTCAAGATGCGCCCTTCATTCTCATTTTGTACTACAATTGGATGTCATACCGCATAGAAAACAGAAATTATTGCCATTCGGCTATGTTTGTTTAACAATAAGCTTGAGTAAGGTGACATTCACAGCACGGGATTACATATTTTATCTGTTCAGCCCGAAAGTCTGAACGTTCAAGGCAAACGAGATAGGATTATTCTGTAGTGATTTACCATATTTGTGAATTAAGAAAATAAACAAGTCCTGACTCCGGGAAGGACATTTTTCACACCTGAAAAATTCCCGGTTCAATCAGGGGCCGAACCCTGAAATTTCGTATTACCAGTTAATCTAAACAAAACCGGACTTTTTAATATAACAAAACTGAATATACTGTAGCTCACGTCGGTCATGCTAGAGCGAACTGGAAAACAACAGTCCGTGTTTGTCTGTTGCGCCGTAGACAAGTTGGAGAAGAATCGAATTTGTGAGAGACGTAACGTCCTAGCAGATGGTGGGCGTCACACAGGTTTAGGTTACACGAACAGAGGATGAAAATGTCGCCTGCCCCGCTGTTGTTACGCAACATTACACGGCCGAAGGAACAGTTTATTGCACCAGGCTTTCTCCATAAAGAAGGCACCGCAGTCTCTACTACCCCGTCCCTTCTTTTTCTTTACCCCAGGAGCTGACTGTTAAGCAAGGGGGCAGATACTGTCTGCGCCGGACACCCTGAGATTCTCTTTCATATTCCTGTTTAGCATGGGTCCAGATACTTTAGCATGGTTCACCGATTGTAGCGGCAGTGTTTTAATTTGGTTTCGTCAGTTGCGCTTTACTAGCTTTTTCCACTGTCAACTACTTGGCTATCTTAACGGGCCAATCAGCAAATAACGATGCTCTGTTGTTGAGTTTATGTGACAGTTTCCATTTCTGGTGCCGCGCAGCATGGCGGAAAATCTACTTAATCACGAATACTGCGTTAATTAATTGTCAAACGTTTACATTATCTCTGTAGGCGGAAGAAACAAAAGTATATTATGACTGTAAGAACATATCCGTGTATACGATGTATAAGTTGACATGAAATATTTCTAGTTTGAGCTGAACTAAACTAAGCGCATTGATGTACAAAAATCACGGCGTATATAACATTTATTTTAGGGGAATTGTATTAGTTTTCGTGCTAGAATTAAAATTAACAAGTATAGACCTAATATATGTGGAGTGCAGTTACCAACAAAAAAACACGGGCTACAGGTGCAGCCAGAGAGTCTTCGATAAGTTAGCGGGCCGCTAGCCTAGCGCATGTCTTGACCAGTTGAGAATACCACATCCGCTAAAACAGTTTGTCTGCTAGGCCCACACTAAGTTTACCTCTGCGCGAAAGTCTCTCTCCTCTTTGGCCCGCCTGTGAATAAAAGATTCTGCCCATGACAGCCTATATTTCAGTGTAAACACTCGCTGAATTACGTAATGCTACCAGCGATATTTTTTCATCAGTGTCAGCTGAAATTGGTAATTTTAAAAATGCCTGTTAGCATAAGAAATAGCTCGATAATCATTTTTATTTCTTGTAACGATTTCACAGTTTCACATGTTCGGCGTACGGTTGATAAATGTTGTTCACGTTAATATAGAGCACTTTTGAAAGCTCTACGTAAGACCTAATTCTATTGTAATTTCGTATCCTTACGCTATTATGTAAAATAGAATTGCCGTGGACCCCCTCACTTTATTCAAGCGCAAGTCGAGTGTAGATTTTAAATTCTTAGGAACGTCAATGTGTTATTGATATGCCAAGTATTACTCCTAAGTGCGTAAAATAAAATATAAGTAGATTGAAATGAGAACTGGGACAGGGGATTGGAGATGGGGACGAGGGGACGAGCTAACGGCCATTTTGGATGATGTCACGCGGTAACCTCCTGCTGTCATTCCTCGCCAGCAGCGGCCATCTTGGATTTACCCATTTAACGTCCTACTCTATCACTCCACCGCGGCACTTCATGGTCTTGCATTCTGTGTGGGTTTTTTTCTCATATTCCTTCCAGTCACCTTTATTTTCTCCTTCTCCCCTCTCTCTTCTTCAACTTTCTAGACCTTGGAGGGGTTTTCTCATACTCCTTCCTGCCTCTTGTCCGAAGTTCAATGTCAAAAGTTCGTCTTACTTAAACACATGCTGAATGAATTTCCACGATTAACTGTCCTTTCAAAAAACTCAAATTTAAATATTTAAATCAAAATGGTTGAGNAAAGTTCGTCTTACTTAAACACATGCTGAATGAATTTCCACGATTAACTGTCCTTTCAAAAAACTCAAATTTAAATATTTAAATCAAAATGGTTGAGAAAATGGTTTCTCAAAATAATGTTAATATAACTTGTCAAATGAAAAGTTCGCAAATTTGTATGCAAATTAATGGTTATGGCACAGCTAGCTTCTTTCAGTATNTGTATGCAAATTAATGGTTATGGCACAGCTAGCTTCTTTCAGTATGCAAATCTCAGTACCACTGGGTTACGGTGAAAAGTACAGACTAAATTATTGGAAAGTTACTTAAAACATTAGTAAACCTAAATTCCAAGTCGCGGAAAAACAAAGCAGGCACCTAGCGGCCCTTATAGTTGTGCACAAACGGTGGCGTCAATCATTGACGGCGTCATACCACATCATGGCTGTCGTCGGCGTCTTCGTGATCTTCTAAAAATCCCACTCAAAATTAAAATATGTTAAAGTCGGCCCTGCGAACTCTTTTATACTTGTCGCTGGCGCCTAACTTTACCACTCACTTCTGGTGGGCAAAACCAAACCTATGATCTATGATGGCGCTGGGGATTTTCAGATGGAAAATCCCCAGCAATCGCGGAAACGACTGCCCGGTTTGAAATTCCTACCCAGAAGCCATCCTTGGAGCAAGGTCATGGACCTATCAGAAATTGCCATGACACGCATTTCCCGGATCCAGGACACAGCGGTTTACAAATATGTAGAACAAAAAATTGAACTAAAAAAAAAACGCAACCCAACCAAAAAATGAATATAAAAGGAAAATTACAACTTTAAAAATGATCCCATTTAATAGCAATCACAAAAATAATTGAAAAAGGTNGCACAAACTGACTTCTCGATTATGTCCCATAAATGTTCAATGGGATTCATGTCGGGCGATCTTGGTAGCCAAATCATTCGCTGGATTGTCCAGAATGTTCTTCAAACCAATCGCGAACAGTTGTTGCCTGCTGACATGGCGCATTGTCATCCATAAAAATTCCATGGTTGTTTGGGTACATGAAGTCCATGGATGGCTGCAAGTGGTCTCCAAGTAGCTGAACATAACCTTTTCCAGTCAATGATCAGTTCAGTTGGACCAGAGGACCCAGTCCACTCCATGTAAAAACAGCCCACACCATCATGGAGCCACCACTAGCTTGCACAGTTCCTTGTTGACAACTTGGGTTCATGGATTCGTGTGGGTCTGCGCCACACTCGAATCCTACCATCAGCTCTTACCAACTAAAATCGGGACTCATCTGACCAAGCCACGGTTTTCCAGTCGTCTAGGGTCCAAGCGATATGGTCACGAGTCCAGGAGAGGCGCTGCAGGCGATGTCGTGCTGTTAGTAAAGGCACTCGAGTCGGTCTTCTGCTGGCATAGCCCAGTACAGCCAAAGTTCACCACACTGTCCTCACGGACACGTCCGTCGTACGTCCCACATAGATTCCTGCGGTTATTTCATGCAGTGTTGCTTGTCTGTTAACACTGACCATTCTGCGCACACATCGTTGGTCTCAGTCATTTAGTGCAGGCGGTCGGCCACTGCGTTGTCCACGGTGGGAGGTTTTGCCTGAAATTAGATATTCTCTGCACACTCTTGACACTGTGGATCTCGGAATGATGAATTCCCTAACCATTTCGGAAATATAATGTCCCATGCGTCTAGCTCCAACTACCATTCCGCATTCAAAGTCTGTTAATTCCCGTCGTGCGGCCATAATTACGTCAGAAACCTTTTCACATGAATCACTTGACTACAAATGAAAGCCCAACCAATGCACTGTCCATTTATACATTTGGTACGCGATACTACTGCCATCTGTATATTTGCATATTGCTATCCCATGACTTTTGTCACCTCAGTGTATGTGTGTGTGTGTGTTAGAAATTTAGGTAGTTATCTAAACTAAACACAATAAAATGGATGGATGAGTAACATAAACTGTAGTTACTGTTACCTAAGCCAGGGCAGGAAATATTAAGAGAAAATAAAAATTACTGACTTATTTCTGAAATAAAAATAAACTGAAAATTCTACACTGCATATGGTGCAATTGTCTGCTTGTATGGTTGGATCGCATGGTTGGCTAGTATGGTTGGTATGGCCGGTTCGCGTGGTCGGCTTGTCTGTTTGGATGTGAATCTACCGCCAATTATTCGAAAATATTGTTCAACTATTTTTATAAAGGGCCAAGAGAATAGTCGAGCTGATTCAGCTTGTGCTGGCCTTGTACATTTCAGGTTGTAAGTGCCTATCCCTAATGGTTCGCGAACGGTATCGCTGACAACTTAAGCAGTCCAGCTGGAGTCAGCGTTGGTATCACCCCTCGCATCCGATTAACTGAGATGATGCTAATTCAACAGTTTCCATTATATAGAGAGTGTGAGACCGGACGCCATAATGGCACCCATAATTCGATTCTGCGACTTGGCCGACCTTAAATACACGCAGAGGCCGAAATACCACATTACCAACAGCCAATCACAAGCAGGCAATGTGATGTCATTAAATATATTCCCTGTCAGCACACTCTAGCCACTCTACCACTAAATGATGGAAACTGTAGCTAGTGTACCATAAATTGAAGGACGAAATAAAGTGTGTAATTAAATTGAGGAATGAATGTCGAGCTTGACGCCCGCATAATTTAATACATGAAATTTCACTAGGAATTTACAAAAAAAAAAAAAACACTGACGAAAAAGATTTTCGATTTGGCATACTCTATGCCTATGGGCACCGTCTCGTTTAATTGGATGGGTATACATATGAGGTTAGTGGTCGTAAATGCTGAGCACCGCCGGATACGTTCGGCAATCCCAAGTCGAAGTACTCGGAAGTACATCCGAATCGAGCCAAAGACTGCTGATAGTACAGTAAAACTAGCCCAAAAATCGTCCGAACCTAAACATAAAAAAAAAAAGTTCTCTCCAGCGCCAAATTGTTCTATAACCTCCCCGTAGTCAGTAGTAAAAAGTTAAACAACTTCTAGCGTCGGGTTTTGGCGGAAGGGGGGTGTAAAGAGGGTGAAAAATTTAATGTAGATCATATTTACATCGGGTAACGTTTGCTCTAAACCTCATANTCTATGCCTATGGGCACCGTCTCGTTTAATTGGATGGGTATACATATGAGGTTAGTGGTCGTAAATGCTGAGCACCACCGGATACGTTCGGCAATCCCAAGTCGAAGTACTCGGAAGTACATCCGAATCGAGCCAAAGACTGCTGATAGTACAGTAAAACTAGCCCAAAAATCGTCCGAACCTAAACATAAAAAAAAAAAAGTTCTCTCCAGCGCCAAATTGTTCTATAACCTCCCCGTAGTCAGTAGTAAAAAGTTAAACAACTTCTAGCGTCGGGTTTTGGCGGGAGGGGGGTGTAAAGAGGGTGAAAAATTTAATGTAGATCATATTTACATCGGGTAACGTTTGCTCTAAACCTCATANGAGGGGGGTGTAAAGAGGGTGAAAAATTTAATGTAGATCATATTTACATCGGGTAACGTTTGCTCTAAACCTCATAGTTCCCGAGATATTTGCTAAAAACTGTGAAAAATGGCTATTTCACCCCCTTTATATCCCCTTCCCCCAAAACCTGACGCTAGAAGTTGTGTAACTTTTTACTACTGACAACGGGGAGGGTATAGAACAATTTGGCGNCTCCCCCAAAACCTGACGCTAGAAGTTGTGTAACTTTTTACTACTGACAACGGGGAGGGTATAGAACAATTTGGCGTTGGGGAGAACTTTTTTTTTTGGATGTTTAGGTTTTCATCTAATTTTACTGTACTATGAGCACTTCGGAGTCAAGTCGAGGACCACCTCAGCCGCACAGTTCCCATTAAAAATACTGTAGCATGTCGCTACCCGGTGTTTTCTTCGCGTGGGAAGGCGCCAAGAGCTGGATGTCAAGTTTGTAACGTTAAACGAATCAAGCGGCCTATCATAAAGGATGCCGCTGCACACGCCGATAAACTTATCGTAGCTTGCACCTCGCTGACCCCGAGAAGCTCATATTTCTCCATTTATTGCGAGGAGTGTGGTCGTCATCACCATTACCTTTCCCAGAACAACTTGGATTGCCGAGAACGTTCTNAGCGGCCTATCATAAAGGATGCCGCTGCACACGCCGATAAACTTATCGTAGCTTGCACCTCGCTGACCCCGAGAAGCTCATATTTCTCCATTTATTGCGAGGAGTGTGGTCGTCATCACCATTACCTTTCCCAGAACAACTTGGATTGCCGAGAACGTTCTCGACGGCACCTACGTGTAGTATAAACACAATATGCGGGCCTTTGAGGAGGCAGTGATTAAGAGCCGAGAGTTTGGTGTCTCGTGCGACCTAAGCGACAGTTGGGTGATTCCGGAGCGGCGAGGGACGACTGCAGCGATCTGCGATAGTGCGTCGGCGAGCTTTTGTGCAGTGAAGAGTGGGACTGATCTGCAGGACTGTGGACTGGATTTTTAACTAAACGTGTGGAAATAATTGGAGCAGTTTAAGGGATATTCGCAAGAGTAAAGACTGTGATAAAGTCTTTAATTGAAATGGAGATAGCAATTAAATATTGCGCTCAATTAGAATAATAAGAGTTAATAGGATGCTCAGACTGGTAAATAACAGACGTTTGACTGATTGTAGCATTGGGAATAAATATAATTATTGAATTTAGTTAATTAATTTTTATTTAGACCTCCATCCCTCACGAAATCAGATACACCCCTCAGGCTTTCCATGTAACAATTCATTGTGTCCAACTCCTCATAGTATAACTCGCGTTATCGTTCTGGAAGATTGGTTTCTGCTATGTCGAGGTATGGTCGGAGGACAGGATTGACGTCACGGGTATACTATGCACTCGTCATGCTTCCCTGAATGAATACCAGAGGCGATCAGGATGTGTAGCTTACGGTCCGCTATGGCGAGTGCGAATACACAATGGATTGTTTGCTCACCCTCGCGTCTACGGACGCGAACATGGCTCTCATTTCGTCCAAGGCAGAAACGGCTCATCACTGAACACAGCTGACGCCTGCGGCGTCCCTATATTTTATTCGTCCGTACCACGCTCTAACGAAGCTCACAGGCGAACGACATCAATCAGGATTTAGGGCCTGGCAGCCGTGACGAAGGGAACGGCGCCAGATCGGCCCTACAAGACGACCATTTGCATGGGAAGGCGGACATGCGGGAGAATAGCGTTATGGTATGGCATCAGGTGACAGCGGGAAGAACACGAGTGCAGCGGCCAGGGGGAGGNGCCTGGCAGCCGTGACGAAGGGAACGGCGCCAGATCGGCCCTACAAGACGACCATTTGCATGGGAAGGCGGACATGCGGGAGAATAGCGTTACGGTATGGCATCAGGTGAGAGCGGGAAGAACACGAGTGCAGCGGCCAGGGGGAGATCCTGAAGTATTCCTACAACGCCGAACCAAACAACAAACCTCCAGGCAGAATAGAGGGACAGACGCCAGACTCCGCGAGCAGGCAGGAACGGCGAGACGTATTTA
>NQII01000629.1:594999-659949 GCA_002778355.1 Clitarchus hookeri | reverse complement strand
ATCAGGTGACAGCGGGAAGAACACGAGTGCAGCGGCCAGGGGGAGATCCCGAAGTATTCCCACAACGCCGAACCAAACAACAAACCTCCAGGCAGAATAGAGGGACAGACGCCAGACTCCGCGAGCAGGCAGGAACGGCGAGACGTATTTAGGACCTCGCCAGGCTGTGTTTTGTTCCAGGCTTTTGACCACAATAGAAACCGAGAAGGAGTTTGGACGAGCGCGCGGAAATAATAGCAGCCAGACAGGAGAACTACACAGACGCAGAAACGAGAGGCCCCTTCAATTATTTCCGCACGGACAGAACGGAGTGCTGAAACTGGTAAACCAGAACAAAACAGCAGACGCTGGACCCAAGTATGGAGCTGGAGTACACGCCCGCGGTTGATTACCCAGGGGGGCGGTCCGCGGCTACCTGGAGAAACCGGGGCAGTTTAATATGGCAATGAGGGCCTACAAAACCGGAGGAGTCCGAGGAAACATGGCAGTCGGCCGACGAGATTCCGGGAGGGAGGAGTGATTCCGCAGGAGACGAGAACGGCAGCCAGCCGCCATCAGACGCAGAGTCCTGCGTCGACCCGAGAAGGAGGGACGTCGAGACGAGTCACCGAGGCGCCCGTGACAGGACGAGAGCAGTTCCAGCTCACCGGACCTCATCTGCAAGAACAACTACCAGCACAGCAAGCCAGATAAGTACAGTCATCCAGCGAGTGTGAAGGACCTTTAGTAGTTATCCCGCAGTGTGAAGGATCTTTTAGAATCATCCAACAAGTGCGACGAAGATCCCCAACCCCCCCTTTTACGACGCGAATTGTACGGAGCATACGTAGAAAAGGGAGGGAGTTGTCTCAAGTGTTCATGTATCAATTCACATGTTCATGCAACAATAAAACCTCGATTTGTGAAATATGAATTAGCCTGTATTCATTCATTAGTGAATTGGACCATTAAACAACAGTGTCGAAGCATTCCTACGCCCGATCACTGAGGACTAGTATTAAGTGTTGGCGCCTCACGCCACAGAACAGATTACAACACCTACGTCCAAACCTCAGCTTTGGCAGGTGTCACAGCTTCTCTCCATTCCCCTCTCCAACACGCTTTCTCCAGACACCACTGGAGACGTTCACTNCTTTGGCAGGTGTCACAGCTTCTCTCCATTCCCCTCTCCAACACGCTTTCTCCAGACACCACTGGAGACGTTCACTACGACGATAACGTGCCAGGGGTAAAGATGCCAAAGGAACACGAGAACGTAAATGGCAAAATAACGCTATCTCATACTATCGATTGTTTGTTTATTGTTCGTGTAGACACATGAGTGGCCACAGTGGCTCTGATAGCACCTGCGGTTGTTTTTCTNCTTTGGCAGGTGTCACAGCTTCTCTCCATTCCCCTCTCCAACACGCTTTCTCCAGACACCACTGGAGACGTTCACTGCGACGATAACGTGCCAGGGGTAAATATGCCAAAGGAACACGAGAACGTAAATGGCAAAATAACGCTATCTCATACTATCGATTGTTTGCGATTGTTTGTTTATTGTTCGTGTAGACACATGAGTGGCCACAGTGGCTCTGATAGCACCTGCGGTTGTTTTTCTGTTTGTATGGGAGGCCCAAACGATCCTTCTGTCCAGACGCTCATCAGTGCAGCAAGTTAGCACTCGTGGGACTAGGCGGCTTTGAGAGCCCTCGGTCACCCATCTGTTCCACCACCGACGGACCACTGATACGTCACGCCCCAAGTGAGTAGCAATTCTGCGGAACGTCCAGCCACCCTCTCGGAGTCCCACTATAGAGTCACGCTCAAAGTCACTTAACTACTCAACTACTCAATTGGTGCTTGCTGTACTCATGTTGTCAGACGACCTGCGATAAGATACACGAGCAAGTGATTTCTTTACGAGCAGAGAAGTAGCAGAAACAGCAGTTACTCTCGGCGGGATGACACGAACTACAAACGGTAGACAACTAGCATGTTGGAAATAAATAAATATGATTTTATTTGGAAGATGGCGATAATTATTTTTGCCCTTGTGTCGTTTACGTGTATTAACCATTCAGGCTAATCAGGATAACTTTCTTTCGAGGATAAACGCGACTTCATTATTTTTATTACTAAGTGCATCCCTGGACACTTCTTACAGAATACCCTAACATTTTCTCTTCGCCAATCTGTGTATCGTCAAATTACTTCGCAATCACCACTTTCAAGACTCCTCGACGTTTTGTATTTTTAATTTGGAGGAATTTTTTTTTTCGCCGTGCACGTTCTGCTATTTTTGCTGTATCTCGGCGAGTAAAAGCAGAAATAGCTACTTTTTATAGCAAAAATAGCAACTGCTATCGCCACCCGAAAAGCATACAAAAAGTGCTTTCTGTAACACGAATGCCAACTAGCAGAAAATTAGTATAAATAGTGCTAACTAGCGTATTAGCAAACCACGCGAACACACCTATGGTCTAATGACTGTAGACCGGTGCTAAGGAGTGGTGCACTTCTACACGATCGAGTGCTCTGTGCACACTAACACTTTGTGGTGTAAAACTCGTTTGGGTTGGACGATGTTTACTTGGTGTTCTTCAATGAATTTCCACTAGTGTATATTTACGGGCGGGCGCTCCAGTGATGGTTCCCGAAGCCGTCTCTCGTTCCGCCACGGAGAAGGTGGTACTGATTGATAGCTGACAANCCTCTCTCGTTCCGCCACGGAGAAGGCGGTACTGATTGATAGCTGACAAGACGCCATTTTCGATGAAATAGTTTACTTGTTTCGGTGAGTATGGGCCGATATCAGAAATTTTCAACTCACTTATTACTTATTTTCCTTTTGTCACCAACAAATATTTTGCAAAGTGTACTTTTTGTAGCATAAATCGACAGATAGACGTTATACTTCGTGTGGCACCAAAATCAGTGTGCTAGCACTTCGGAGTCAAGAGATGTACTGCCCGGGAATTTCCGCCNTTTACTTGGTGTTCTTCAATGAATTTCCACTAGTGTATATTTACGGGCGGGCGCTCCAGTGATGGTTCCCGAAGCCGTCTCTCGTTCCGCCACGGAGAAGGTGGTACTGATTGATAGCTGACAAGACGCCATTTTCGATTAAATAGTTTACTTGTTTCGGTGAGTATGGGCCGATATCAGAAATTTTCAACTCACTTATTACTTATTTTCCTTTTGTCACCAACAAATATTTTGCAAAGTGTACTTTTTGTAGCATAAATCGACAGATAGACGANAAAGTGTACTTTTTGTAGCATAAATCGACAGATAGACGATATACTTCGTGTGGCACCAAAATCAGTGTGCTAGCACTTCGGAGTCAAGAGATGTACTGCCCGGGAATTTCCGCCTACGCCCAAACTGATCGCCAGTCGCCGCGAGCCCCCACCCGCGCCTCGCGCATGCTCAGCACCAACTCATCGTAGTCGTACACCCGATCGAACGAGACCACATTTTATTTCAGTCGTTTTAGTAGTTGCGAAGTTATGGTGTCGGAATGGATCATCCTGCAAACGTTACATTGCTGTTTCCGTCCTGTTACCCCGTGTGTCGGTCTGATTAAAGACGTATTCATGCCAAAATAGAAGTATTTACGATAGTAATGGAGTATAGACTATTCACGGTAAAGTGAGCCCTTTTGAAAGCCCTCTCATTTGGAATAATAGTTAATAAATATGTTTTATTTTAGCTTTAGACGTTAACTTCCGAGTGTTGCGGAATATACACACTGTATTTATTACTTACATGACAATATTTATTCAAAAAGTTGGTTAACGGATTGAATATGGCTGCAAGGAAAAGGTAACTAGGGCCTTAAAAGTGCTCACTTTACCGTGAAAAGCCTATAAGCTAAAAGTTACCAGTCGAGAGGAGGCAATTGTCATTCTTGAGTGTGGCGAGATGTGATACCGGAGGCAGGCGACGTGCCTCTCGCGTCGCGGCAGCCACAGGCACGAGCCAGTTCGTGTCTGCCGCGTGATTAACACCTTTAACAGTGTACTGGCGCCGGTGGTCCGTGGCCATCAGCGCGTGTGGCTCTTTGCCAGTTGTCGAACGAAGTCAAACTGCTCCTTAGAACAAACACTCCCAGCAGTGTTACATCTGTTGTCTTCCGTGTTTTGTGTTGTGTCTTTGAGGCGTTACTGTAATGGCTTTTAAAGTCGATTCCATGCCACTCGTTGACTGTTGATCCCTTCTGATAAAGTACAGTTTTTTCTGCTGCGGTATTACTTATGTCGTATAGGTAAGCAATTGTTCGTCTGAAATGTCGGAGCATCCTTAAATTTGTGCATAATTTTTTAATAAATATTTTATACAATAGTGCTGCTCAAGGCGATTTCAGGGGAAAAAATTGCAATGAAATTATTGTCAATATATGGTGGTTTTATTATGTTGAGAAAGGCCAAATGCGACGGCGCCATCTCATTGTAGGAGGCTCCGAAACATACAAATCGTAGAGTGAATATAGTGTGGAGCGATCTCGCTGGCTGCGTAGAACGTCTTTGTATCCCAACATTGAAATGCTTTGCTGCCAACACGACTATCATAAACGACATGGATAGGATTTGAGGTCAGAACACTGTTTAATATACAAGTGCTTTGAGATGCTTTTATATTTATTCGAACTAATTTGCAAAGCAGTTTGATTTAAATTCAAATTAATAAAAATATTTTATTCATATTAAAGGGTTTGTTTAGAAAATTGATAAATAAACAAACACATTCTTCACTGTTGACCATGTGACTTGACAGTTGCGTTGGTTTGGGGTAGGTCATTGTCGGTGACATGCGCTGAAGACAAAGAATCGGTCTACCTCATTTTTAGTCTATGATACGAATACCCATTTCGCTGCTCATAATTTAAGTCATGTCAGAAATTAGAGGTTCAGATTATCACCAACTCAGCCTTTTTGTCACATGAACAGAACGCTTTAAACGTACATGGCCACGAGAACCCCATTACATTTATATCCAATTATGTCGTTGGTTTTTTATTTTTATTTTAACTTTCAGGGAAGAATTGGCAGTGCATATGCCAGGCGAGAAAGGTACATTAAATATAAAGCAAGCTGGGGGAGGAAGGAGATAGTTCCGTTCACACATTTGTACTAATGGTGAAGGGAAACTATCTAGTAGGCTTCACTCCCGCTGGTGAGACTCGACGCCACTCGACGCTCTGCTGGCTCATCGCTTCGCTATCTTCGCACACCTAACGCTTAAGGGCGCGGCCTACCTGGCGCTTGAACTGCGTTGCATTACCATTAAATGTGTCCCCATGATACCAATGTACGAAAAGAATACACACTTCAGGCGAGGTACGTACAATACTCTCAATACATCATGTACATTATAAATGCTATTCCCGGGCCCTCCAACGTAGCTAAAACGACATTTTTTTCACATTTCTGTCTCTCACAATATACTGGTCGGAAACACGGGAAACTATTATAGTGACCTGCATTGAACTTTGCTACAGACTTTCCGCCGGTAAAATGATAGGGTCGCCACTAAAGTTCCATAGGTACACGCAGCACAAGGGAAACACTGCACACCAATTCAGCGCCTTGCGCGTGTTAGCGAAGGGGCATCAGGCGCGCGTGTCAGTGTCAGTCATCCTTATCACTTCCGCGCTTACCTGCCTCAAACGCACTAAAAACCTCCAAGGCGGCGCCCTTAATGTCGCACAATTATCCAAACTCTAAACTGTTAGTTCGGGGGCCCGTCGCCGCTTAAGTAGTCTCGCTGGGCCGATATAGGTGGTTCCCATCACCCCGAGTCACGTTGAGAGAGGCTAGGGCAATGACAATAACATTCTTTCAAATATAACCCCAGAAATTCATTCCGCTGTAGGTCAGGAGCGCGCGAGTCCCGATAGACTCATCTGGCAGCGGTGGTACGTGTGGCTACATGCTTTGAAAATTTCCGCGCGATCTTCAGGTAAGTACCCTGGCCTTCCTTCGCTCACAGACCAGTAACACGTAACATTACTAAATACATGCTGATGATGTCCAAACAACCAAATATATATTTGGCCCCCCCACCCTTTAAAAGGGACTACCTAGCAAAATGTTGTCTGTAAATACAGTGAATTTATGCGGTTATATTTGATAGAATGTTCTGGTTCATCGCCCTTGCCCCTCTCAGTGAGACTCGTGGTTCAGGGAACCTTATAGGTTGGGGCACTGATACTACTTAAGGCTATGCTTCACCCTTTTTGCAGAAATTCTTCGTTTTCGCGTCATAATTTCGAATTCATAGTAATTACTGACAATGTACGATTACAGAAAATTGATATTTTACGAGTTGTTTAATTTTATATGCGTAATTTTAATTGTTTGTTACCTGTTTATTGTAAAATGCGAGGAACGTATTTATATTTTATCAATAAGTTTTGCCTTTTTGCAAGCAGGAAATAACACAGTGAAAATTTGATACTAAAGTATTGAACGAGTAAATAGTAAATTTTCTATAATCAAACATTTCCAATGATACTTCTGAAATTGAAATTATGACACGAAAAAGAAGAATTTCTGTATGATTGGTGAAGCCGAGTCTTAAGCCTCCGAGCCGAGAGTTTTGAGTGTTAGGAGGATTGCGCGAACTAAATGACATATGTGCGAAGACAGCGCAGTGACGAGCCAGCAGAGCGTCGAATGGCGGCCAGTGACCAGCGGGAGTAAAGACTGCGGACTGCGAACATCGCGTCGGTACAGAGGAGAGTGAGCTGACGGGCGTTAGTGTAAAGACCATTTCACACGATCAAATATTTATTGAATTTATTGAACTAAAAAATAACTTNAGCTGACGGGCGTTAGTGTAAAGACCATTTCACACGATCAAATATTTATTGAATTTATTGAACTAAAAAATAACTTAATTTGCCTTTCAGTAAACTTTCAAGTCTCCTCGTGAAAATTTATCACAAACCTTTTAATAAAACCAGTTTAAAAAAATACCAAAAGTAATTTTATAGAGGTAGCCTATCTACGATCCATGCACGACACGAAAATAATTGGTTAAACGTCAACACATTTTCATTTTATTTTTAAAAAATACGCGTCCTTATTTTGTAAAAACTTTAAATGTGTACACGCATGGGCGTAAATCTCTATTTTTTCCAGGGGGGCCCCGGGCCGTGACTTAGCGATCGATGAGGCTTGCGTTTGGGGACTAAACCTAGTGGATTTGGAATACGTATTCCCCAGAGATAAAAACAGCCCAGGTTAACTATTTTTTTTAAATAAGTGGTTTAAAACGATAAGAGTTCTTCTTTTATGGATTGTATTCTACAAAATGTTTAAAAATAAAAAAAAGCTATATTTTATTTTGTTGTTTTATTATACTTTTTCTTGACTCCCACAAATTGTGGGGTAAATTTTTTNTAAAAAAAGCTATATTTTATTTTGTTGTTTTATTATACTTTTTCTTGACTCCCACAAATTGTGGGGTAAATTTTTTAATGGATATTCAAACAACTCAATAATACGAATCCGCTACCTAGGACAAAGAGGTTTGCATAATTTTCTTATTTTAATTAATACATCAGTTTTCGATTGTGATCCTGTTTACTAAATAAAAAGATAAGTTTATTTTGTTTTACAACTTTAACCTAGCAACTATAAAGTGGCATATATATATATATATATATATATNAGCTGACGGGCGTTAGTGTAAAGACCATTTCACACGATCAAATATTTATTGAATTTATTGAACTAAAAAATAACTTCATTTGCCTTTCAGTAAACTTTCAAGTCTCCTCGTGAAAATTTATCACAAACCTTTTAATAAAACCAGTTAAAAAAAATACCAAAAGTAAATTTATAGAGGTAGCCTATCTACGATCCATGCACGACACGAAAATAATTGGTTAAACGTCAACACATTTTCATTTTATTTTTAAAAAATACGCGTCCTTATTTTGTAAAAACTTTAAATGTGTGCACGCATGGGCGTAAATCTCTATTTTTTCCAGGGGGGCCCCGGGCCGTGACTTAGCGATCGATGAGGCTTGCGTTTGGGGACTAAACCTAGTGGATTTGGAATACGTATTCCCCAGAGATAAAAACAGCCCAGGTTAACAATTTTTTTAAAATAAGTGGTTTAAAACGATAAGAGTTCTTCTTTTATGGATTGTATTCTACAAAATGTTTAAAAATAAAAAAAGCTATATTTTATTTTGTTGTTTTATTATACTTTTTCTTGACTCCCACAAATTGTGGGGTAAATTTTTTAATGGATATTCAAACAACTCAATAATACGAATCCGCTACCTAGGACAAAGAGGTTTGCATAATTTTCTTATTTTAATTAATACATCAGTTTTCGATTGTGATCCTGTTTACTAAATAAAAAGATAAGTTTATTTTGTTTTACAACTTTAACCTAGCAACTATAAAGTGGCATATATATATATATATATATATATCTATCTTCAATCTATTCTTTTGAATTAAATGCTAACAATGTCTTTTTATAACAAAAAAATCCGGTATTCTAACAAAAGAAAAAGAACACATAAAACTCTTTATCATATTCTCTAGTTGAGACGTGCCTGAGTCATTGTACTTGTCAACCATGTCTTCAAACTCCTCAGAGCACTGAAACTGCGTTCGCATTCACATGAGGAAGCTGGAATAACTAGCAGCAATTTAATCAGTTGTCCTACTTGATGATATAATCTCATATAAAATATAAGTAGTGTGGTATTATGGTATTTGTGGCTACTGGCTAATGCCACAATGCAAATTAAATTATTTAATCCAACCGTATTGTTCTTTTACAATATCCTGCAACAGGTAATTATAAGAACTTGATTATGGAAATCAGTGATTTATGCAAGGAAAAAAGTAAATTATTAAGATAGTTTACTCAAAATAATAGCTCTGGAATGCTGATTTCGAAAGTGTTGAAATAAATGCGAATACACGAAAAGCAGGGTAACGTAACTACCAACCAACTTGTAGCCGGCAGTTGGCAGGTGTTCAGTTCCAGTAGTTGGTTTGCCCGGCCAGTTGGCGAGGCTTCAACGTCGCCCCCTCCCTTGACAAACACGTACGTACTTCGAAAGCGTGACTCTTCATTTATGTGTATCTGCTTATCGCTGCCTTAAAGAGAATTCATTACCCCCTCTGAAACTATGCACAAATTGTGCGCTTGTGTGGGTAATATTTTTTTGCGCAAAATGTTTGTATCAACCATCTAAAATAAAATATAGCAGTTATGTAGGTAGTAAAAAAGTATATTATATGTGAACTATTTTTGTAATTTTTTATTAATGAGTGAAATACGCTTTTTTTCGGGTACATTGGGTACTGCTTGGACAATTGCTAGTCCCGTAGGTTATTTATTTTATTTTTTAGCAGTTTTATCGTAATATCAACGAAAAGTTTTCACGCTTGCATTATCTTAATTTTTTAGCCCTTCGCTGCGGGAGAAACACGATAGAAGTCAGGAAAGGAAAGAGAGATTCCTGCAAAATGACATCCGCAAGGGCTAGAAGTTGTTTGAGCTCCGCCGGTGAGCCGAAGTAGACGTTTTCTGAGTGTGGTCATTCATATTAGGTTTTTAGCACCTCCTAACTCAGGTCTTCATTGAAATAATGCAATGTGACGGGGTTATTTTAGAAGGTGTCTTATTAGTTCTATGGTTTGAAACTCGTGTTTGACTGCAGGCATTGAATTATATGCGATTCTTCGCCGACTGATTTAGTCTCGCCTGACTTCGGTTATAGTCTTACGAGTCACACAGTTTTGTGGGCTCATCTCGAACACTAAGTTGAATCTTTTTTAATGTTTTGTCAATTCGGTACCACTTATTACGAACATCACGACGCGAGCATCGAAATAGTTAGCTTTCTGCCCAAAATGGCGGTAAAAATGACTGCTCAGCTATCTGATGTATTTTTCTATTAAATATTTTTTAATTCTGTGAAAATCATTCTGTCCGTCTCGAATAGCAGAATCAATAAATGAATTGCTGTATTACACATAAAAAAGTGTAACGTTGTGACAACAGTTTTAATGTTCTACAACAGTAAATTTTTTTTTATTTGAGAGCCGTCAGGAACTAATGTTGCTGTTAATGTAATATACTGTTTAGCTGTTAATGTAACATTAAGTACTTTTGTAACAACATTACCTCCATACTGTTCTGTCAACATCAAGGTGGCGTTTATGTTACCGGCAAAACAAATTTTGCTTTAAATTTTAAATACTGTGGTTTCACTTTACGAGGTTATCGCTGTCCGCTACCTCCCGCCATTTTACAATGCCAAACTAGTGTGAACTTGTGTTGGTTGGACATTTCTTTAATATTGCAGTAACACAAAATATACACATCAAAAATTTTGCATAATGCTTGTTCGCCATGATGCAGAGCGTATTTGGGATATTGAGCTAGTGTGTTACAAAATAAACCGCATTCTCATGAATAATGTATTCGTGTCTGAAACGAAAATACAAACGACATACAGAAATACATTTCACCCATTACACAGGGACTGGTAGTGTTTGCATTTTGCCACACTGTGACGATTCAATACAAAACGTGGCCACCATGGACGTCCAGTAGGGTTCGTACTCGCCGTGGCATGTCACAGATCAAGTTATCCAGGTCATCGTGAGGGAGGTGATCCCACTCTTCGACGGCAGCCTCGATGACCACTTGGCGGGTTATGGGAGGGTGTAGACGCTGGGCAGTAGCACGCTTCAGCATATCCCACGCATGTTCGATACAGTTCAGGTTCGGAGACATCGCAGTCCATTGCATTCGGACAATGTCGGACTCCTGGAGGAAAGTTTGTACCACTCTCGCTCGATGTGGTCTTGCGTTGTCGTCCTTAAGAATGAATTCATCGCCAATTTATTCACGGAATGGACGTACAATTGGTCGCAGCACCTCACGAATATAACGCTCGCCCGTCATTGTGCCGTCAAAAGGCACCGGCGGTGTCCGCTGTCCCAGCATTATCCCAGCCAAAAACATGACTGACCCTCCGTGGAATGCGTGCACTTCTTGGACATGCAGCGTCTGGTACGAGATCCCTTACGCCTCCAGACCCTTGGGCGACGACTGTCGGGGTGGAGGGCGATCCTGGTTTCGTCCAACAGAACACAATGCCACTCTGCACGTCTCCATTCACGGTGTGCTTGGGCCCACCTCTGGCGAGCAGGGGGGGGGGGGCACAATGGAGGAACCTACTTGCGTGTAGGGTCCTCGCATGTAAACGATTCCTGATAGTCTGGGTGGACACTTGCACCTCTGAATCCCGTCGCTAGTCATCGGGCGCCTTGTGGCGCTTATGATAACAAAGCGGTCTCGAGCTGCTGTTGTGGGGCGAGGACGCCCTGTAATCGGACGATCAGACACTGTATGTGTCTGCTGATAATTCCTCCATACTCGGGACACGTCACTTTGGTTGACTCCAAGACGGTTTGCAACAGCTGTCTGCGTTAGGCCTTCCTGGATTAGTGCGACGATGCGTGCCCGGTTGAACAGTGTGAGGGATCGCCTAGGCATATTGAAGTGACTGACAACATGCACCGAATGCTGCCAGACCGGGACATGAGCTGTCTACTCTTCCGCCGTAGCCAGCAGAAAATGGGGGAAGCGATTGGTCGCACGAAAGCGCGCGAGCACNCTTAGGCATATTGAAGTGACTGACAACATGCACCGAATGCTGCCAGACCGGGACATGCATGAGCTGTCTACTCTTCCGCCGTAGCCAGCAGAAAATGGGGGAAGCGATTGGTCGCACGAAAGCGCGCGAGCACGCGGATGTTTCAAAACGATACACTGCACAGGATCATGAATGTCATTGTAGGAGCCTCAAAACAAGGCGATATGTTTATTTTCCGTACTATTCGTCATTACGCAAAACTTTTTCTGATGTGTATATTGTGTTCTTCCTGTTATTTTTAGCGTAGTACAAAATTTTGCTACGGCAAAATCAACATAACGACAAACTGCAGTTCTCTTTCGTTACGTGAAAATATTTTGTGCTCTTGAATATGTGTATGCATAATTGGCACATGTAAACTCCTTTGCAAGACTGAGAGCTGGTATAAGCTACATTTAGTTCTCATACTATGCTTTAAAATTTAAAAATAGTGTTTCATTTTACGAGGTTATCGCTGTTCACTACTAACCATCATTTTACAACGCCAAGTCAGTGTGAACTTGTGTTGCCTGGGTATTTCTTTAATGTCGCAGTAACAAAATATTTTGTTCTTCCTGGTAATTTTAGTGTAATACAAGTTTTGGTTGCTGCAACATTATTTAGAGGGTTTATTAACATTAACACTTCAACGGTATATTTGCATTATAGTAATATAAGACTTTGTGAATGGTTAACATTATTAATTTTATTACAACATAAACGTTTAAAGAAATGCCTCAATGGTAATTTTTTCTGCAGCAACAACANCTGCACAGGATCATGAATGTCATTGTAGGAGCCTCAAAACAAGGCGATATGTTTATTTTCCGTACTATTCGTCATTGCGCAAAACTTTTTCTGATGTGTATATTGTGTTCTTCCTGTTATTTTTAGCGTAGTACAAAATTTTGCTACGGCAAAATCAACATAACTACAAACTGCAGTTCTCTTTCGTTACGTGGAAATATTTTGTGCTCTTGAATATGTGTATGCATAATTGGCACATGTAAACTCCTTTGCAAGACTGAGAGCTGGTATAAGCTACATTTAGTTCTCATACTATGCTTTAAAATTTAAAAATAGTGTTTCATTTTACGAGGTTTTCGCTGTTCACTACTAACCATCATTTTACAACGCCAAGTCAGTGTGAACGTGTGTTGCCTGGGTATTTCTTTAATGTCGCAGTAACAAAATATTTTATTCTTCCTGGTAATTTTAGTGTAATACAAGTTTTGGTTGCTGCAACATTATTTAGAGGGTTTATTAACATTAACACTTCAACGGTATATTTGCATTATAGTAATATAAGACTTTGTGAATGGTTAACATTATTAATTTGTCTTAACATTATTAATTTTATTACAACATAAACGTTTAAAGAAATGCCTCAATGGTAATTTTTTCTGCAGCAACAACATTATACATTTTTCTGTGATATAGTTAACGATACCATACATGATTTAATCAACAATAAGAAATATGTATCAATATTTCTTTAAGTACTCACATGTTGTAACGCGAATATTGAAAAAAGTTTGTACAGTAATCAAAAAAAATTCTGTAATAAATGTAAAATTTATTTGCACCATATTCAGCTAAACGACATACTTATATGATGAAGCATGAGTGAGTGAAAAAGGCAAAACAAATTTATTGTTGTGCTTTATTTACAATATAGTGATTATATTTTCTATTTTACGTCGGCATTCGCATTCCATCCCGTTCAATTCTCATTCACGTTCAACTACCATTCACGTTGCCTTAGTACCACCCCTACACGTTTAAGTAAGGAATTTGGTAGAGAATCGTGAGCAGTGTGCATCGACCATTGTGCCAGTAAAGATGTTGGTTTGCGACGGTAGCAGGGGTAGGCCGCGACTCTAGGTATAGGATGACTTGGGTTTGCTGCCAAGCTGCGGCCGAAAAGAGGTCGCAATTGCTGCCAGTGACGTATGGAGATTATCGAGCGATGGGTACATTCTTCGCTGTTCAATTGGTGAAGGTAAGTGTTGTAACGGAGTTACGCTGCCTCACGCTGATCATGTTTTCTTACGTTTTCGAAGACGTTGCCCGTTGACGGCAATCAAGGAGGCGTTAGACTCCGCGACGCAGGTGCTAAGGTCGGGACTGTACTGAGCGCGCGGCGTTTCTTTCCACCTAGCGGAGACTGAGGCGACTGAGAGGGGATTGCCTTGTGACATCAGCACCGCCTTGGAATTGGATTGGACGAAGATGTGCTCCACAGCTTTGGGGTGGACGGCGGTTGCGAAAACTTCGCTATAAATACCCTGACAAACTAAGCGACGGCGGACACTCGGGGGGAGGTCACACCTAAGGGTTTTGGTCTCGCTCTAGACATGTAAATTTGGGAGTATAGTAAATTGTAAATTGGGGAAAATTGGTGCCAGTTAAGTAATTGTATATATTTCTGTAGCTATATATTTTTGTAATGGCACATTTTTTATTGTAACCCCTAAATTTTATAATGGTTATAAAGTATATAAAGAATTATAATCTTTAAACATTTTAATGTGCGTTTTGCATAAATTTTGTAAAGCTATTTGATTNTTAAAGTATATAAAGAATTATAATCTTTAAACATTTTAATGTGCGTTTTGCATAAATTTTGTAAAGCTATTTGATTTCGAAATTGTTTGTATTTTTCTTGGGGCGGAGGAAAACAAAAAAGAGTAGAAGTGCTTGGTAATTAAAAGTAAATTAATTTTTTTACTTTCTACAGCCACTCTCTTAAACTGAATATCATAAGTCTGCTACTGATCCATTTTTGCTATCATTCTTATTCGCCTCCGATGTATGTTCATATAGGATGACATGGTTATGGAGTTGGAGGCGAGTTTTATACATATGACAGAGTGGTCTGGTGGTCACTGAGAACCCTCTGTTGCAGTGTGCGTTGAAGTTTCTCCCTGAGGGCAGTCTTGACATACACACGACGACCGCTGTTAGGTTCGTATTAGGTGTGTTGNGAGGGCAGTCTTGACATACACACGACGACCGCTGTTAGGTTCGTATTAGGTGTGTTGATGGCCGTGTTGTTTTAAGTTATTCATCGCCGTTTCTCGTCGATTGTAATGGAAAAAGTAAGAGAGAGAGAGAGAGAGAGAGAGAGAGACAGAGAGACAGAGAGACAGAGAGCGCACTGGCTTCTTGGGTTATGGTGTTTATAAATTACTGTGTTCTAAAAATGTCCTTTCTTACTGTATATTACCCGATAGGTATATGTAAGTTGGTACTTTAGAAAGACACATGCGCTTAAGGTGGAATATTAGAAGTCATATTTGCTCGTAATTTGCGTGCAGAACTATCTTCTTGAAGCGAGGGCAGATACAAGCGAAATTGCACGTACACAGTTCACGAGTTTCCCGCTAGGTAAAACTATCATCGCCTAAATGGGACAGAAGCTGCAAAACGTAACAAAAAAAAAAAAAAAAAAANATTAAAACAGTCGTTCTAGTAACAAAAAAAAAAAAAAAAAAAAAGAGGTGTAGCATGGAGCTGTACGCTGTTGCCAGTCCTCTTATACACACACACTCCCGACCAGCCGGCGGTGGTTCCTCGGCTCGCGCCATATACTGTAGAAGATGGAAGAAATTTATCGCGCTGGCCATAATGTCTCAGAACTTTTAAACCCCGTGTTAACCAGTACAAAATACCTACTTGACCATTTTCATAGTTAGGAATTTGTTTCATTCTAATCCTAAGTAATATTATAAATGCGAAAGTGTGTTTGTTTGTAGGTCTGTCTGTCTGTCCTTTCACGTCGCAACGGATCGACGTGATTTTTTGCACAGAGATAGTTGGAGGGTCGGGAAGTGACATAGGCTACTTTTTATTCCGAGAAAATATCTCATTCCCGTGGGGAATTTCTTATTGGAAAATGAAAAAGTACACAAACGGCATAACAATGCGTCGTCGCAACCGAGCGACAAATCGACGTAATTTCTTACACAGAAATAGTTGGAGGGCTGAAAGGTGATATTGGCTACTTTTTATCGCGTGAAAATATCTCAAAAAATTTACAAACGATAATAGTGAATCAAGTAGGAAAAAGGTTTGCCGCCAGCGCGCTCTCTTGCAATACGCTGTCTAAACCGTTAAAGAAGGAACAATATCATGTAGTAAAGAATTGTGTAGAATAAAAATACCTAAAAACAACTCCGCTGTAGCATATATCTATCTATAACAGAGAAATACTAATAAGTGTTTTTACATTTAATTCACCGAGGCGTAATATGTATAGAGTATAGAAGATTAACACTAGTAAAATTCAACTTTACTAAAAAAAAACCTAAACAATAATTTTGTAGTCCACGCGAGCAAAACCGCGGGCACAGCTAGTTAAATAATATTTTTTTAAGTTTACATATATAATTCTATACATCTGTTGCACTTTCTTACGAATTAACATAAACGGAGGTAGTTAATAACTAATCCAAAATCGAAATAAATAGCATTTTTACCGTATCTGTTCTATGCAAACATATGTGTATATATACTTGCAATTCTTAAACTACAACAGAGTAATGTAATGATTTTTCGCAAAGTAATATCGCTACTTGAGATGTCTGGTTCGAATACGACTTCTATATTTACATTAACGTATGTAGTTATACAGTTTTTTTACATTGTAAGAATGTTAGATATGCATAGTAGTACTGTGTACAAATAAGTTTTACATTTTTTTACATTTCTGAAAGAAATTGTTTTATTTTACAGTAAAAGGACAATAAATAATTTTATTTCCTTTGACTATTGATATAAACTAACTTTATCGGTTTGCAGGTAACTTCTAAACCAATATTTTCTTCTTTTGGACCACTGCGTGCCCTTTAATCACATGTAAAAATCAACACTGCCTTGTACATACCAGTGAACAGTACACTTGTATGACGTAGCATATGTGACACCGAGACACTAAAGTGATAACATTTATGCAAGTTTTTATGTGTATAAAACGAAACCGGTCTGAAGTGACGCCAGTTTGAACAGTGCATTTTTATTTGGGCGTTAATATCTCGCATAATTTACTGTCTCAGTCAATATTTCTGTATGCGTTCCAGGAGGTGTTTATGTGAGCGTATATATATTTCGGGGCAGTGATTTCTTTTTAAACGTTAATTTTTAGCAATGCTCAGTTAAGCGTTGTTTGTACTTCAGCACAAAGGTTTTTGGCGTCTCGAAATAAAACAACATTGTATTAACGTGCATTATTAATTATCATCAGAGCTTGAATAAATTTAAAAGCGCGAGGAGTGTGACCTGGGGCACATGAATAACTGTATGTAGTCAAGTCGAAGTGACCGCTAAATTTAAATAATATCGCTTGCAAAACATTTATTCACGTGTCAAGTTCTCTGGGATTCAGTTAACAGATTATATTTGCTTGCTTGTTAATATATTTGTCAACAGGAAGTTTCGACCACCATTCACATTTCTGGAAAAATATAGGACAGTTCAATTTATTTTTAGGGAGGTGGGGATAATGAATAACGCGGGAGATGTAGAAATTAATGAAACAAAAAATTTTGTGCTGTGAGAAATTTTTTGAAATAATGAGTGTTTTGGGGATTATAAATGGGTTGTACCAGAAAATTATGTTGACTGTGCAACTGATACTGATAGCGAAGTTAACATAGCATTGTCCCTACCACATCACCACCTCTCATTTTCGTATCCTGTGCACGGGCTTGTATATGTGTGTGAATATATGCATATGTATGTGTGTTTATGTATAAAAGTATATATGTATGGGGTTAAGTCTAGTCTTCCATTAAAAATCGTGTGACGTTTAGCAATTGAATATAGTGTATACAAAGACTGCTGTTTCCACATGATACAAGAGGATAATGAACGCACTTCAGCCGACATGTCTGAGATCCTGCATTATAACACTTGAAAACTTATGGTATTGAACCTGCAAGTTTATCTATTTTTACCCTACTTTCCGAAGGAAAAAAAGGGGTTAATGAGATCACTTTCCTGTCTGCGTGTATGACTGAGTAAGGTCACCTGAATTGTATAGTTTCTGACAACGCCAGACACTTACTGTCAAAATAGCGGCAATTTTATTATTTAGGGTGATGTCATATCTCTGGAACCATTCTAACCAATTTAAACCGAATTTTGTATGCTGGCAGAGCGGACATTGTTGTTAGACCACAATTTTGGAAGTTAGAATAGAATGAATAAATAAAGATTTTACATTATAACTCGAAAACTTTCAAACCAAATCTCACCCAATTTGGCATGCAAGTCATACGATGGCAGGTCCGATAAACGTACGTAATTGAACTTGCTGAGATACTTATTTTCAAAACGGCGACCATATAGTTATTTTAGCTTCGAATGTTATATCGTCGAAACCATGTAATTAATTCAAACATATTTGTGTGCTGGCAGTAGATATTACAACTATCAACTGTGTCTACACGGAGCATCTTTTGTCCGTCACTTTGCAAGATAAGATAGCACCACATAAATAAATAAATTTTTATGTAATATCTCGGGAAACAATTAAACGATTACAACCAAATTGGGCAAACAGTTTACACTGCAGCAAGTGGTGTAAACTGCTTTGTTTTAAGTAGGTCAGGCATTTATTTTAAAAATGTTGGCTATATAAATATTTTAGCTGAGTATCTTTTATTAACGAACCAATTTCCAACTTAACTTTGTATGCTGGCAGTATCAATACAACCATCAAATTTGTGTATACAGAGCTTTATTTCTCTGCCATTTTGTGAGTTAGCCCCATGTGGAGACTTAGAACACCTACCTCCACGTGGGGTCCGCATGGACCCCACATGTTTTATTGGTGTTCTCTACTGGAATCACGGGAAAATAACGGTTAAAACTGTAAAAAAAAAAAACAAATTATTATTATTTTTTCACATCTAATACATTATGTTGGCACTTGTAACATTTTTTAAATCTCACAAATATACCAAAAAATTGCAAGAAGATGGTAAACTTATGAAACATACAAACGAAACACCAATACTGTTGTCTTATCACAAAATTTTCTGATTTATAAGAATCTGAGAAATGTCACTAGATAAAATGGAACTTCCTGATATCTGGACTAGAAATCAAATCATATGTTTCGTAAACTTTCAACTCATTCAACGAACATCAAACTTCAAAAACATAAACTGAACAAATTGCCACAAAAATAAATAAGATAAACTTTCATGAAAACTTTAATCCTTTTCAGACACTAGAACCAACTTATTATACAACTGACTGTAACGAAATGAGAATCTTACTTCGAAAATATACACTTGGACTTGACATAACGAACATCAAACTTGAATGGTAACAGCCAAAACTTGAATGGTTAATGGAAACAGCCTCATTTCTCGTTTAGTGACAACTTCAATCACAAATTCAGTCTTCTTCGGATTCTATATCACTTTCATCACAGATCAAACATGTTCGAATGAGTTTTTCATGTTCCTTGCAAACTGGTCGGTAACACTTGACGCAGCTGTTGATGGTTTTCTTATCCCTCTTTCTATCGCACATGTGGCATCTCATTTTCTTTTTGGGTGGCTCATCAGTGGATGCACGATTGGTTGTTTCTTCAGTTTCAAAAATCAGCCCTATTTCAAAACGTAATTTTTTGCTAATCCTCTCATTAGAAGCCCTAAGTTTCAATTGAGGTTCAACCAAGCTGTAGGCAACATTTTTCAAAAATCTGCTCGAGTACATGTTTTTCCAGTTAAGGAGTACAAAACATAGCTGTTTATTCCACTTATGTCAAGTGTACCATAAAAATATCTCGTGGGCCAACGACGAGAGTATCTCTTGGTTGAGTACGAATGACACATTTTGTCCATGCAATCAACTCCTCCTTTCGTCAAATTATAGAACTCAATGACATCAGGTTTTATTGTCACATGATTTACGGTTTCTGAATCGTGCATTGAGGACAAAAGTATTACGTTCGTGTTCTTCTTTCCATAAAAGGACGTGGACATTTTGTCAGGCTGATAAAGAAATCTTGACGTCATAAGTGGTAATCCTTTCACAGTAATCAATCCGGGAGGGATTTCTCTCTTGTTCTTTCGCAGGGTGCCAACGTAAATGAGTTTACGCTTAGTCAGCTCCTCTGCCAATTCGTATGAAGAAAACCTTCAACCTGTATTTATCTGGTTTATTCGGGATGAACATTTTAAAGGGGCATCTCCCTCTGAAACTAAGAAGAGTCTCATCAATTGTCACATACTCAGAAGGGGTATAGTACTCATCACAATTCGCACTGAAAATTTCCCACACTTCACGAAAGGGCGCGAATGTATCAGTTCTTCTCCTCTGGGTGCGTGTTTCTTTTGAATATAACCTCAAATGTGCAGTAATTAATTCCAATCTTTTTTTTGAACATCACACATCTGAAAATCGGAAGACCGAATTTATTGGAAAAAAGATTACTGAGGTTCAAATCGGAGTTCTTGGTAGCTCCACAGAGAAGGAAGAAGCCAAGAAGTGCTTTCAGCTCTAAGTCATCAGTGGGTCCAGCGTACTTCTCTGAACTCGGGCTTTAGTCCGTCTTCTTCTGATTTCTTCATTAGCGTGAACTACAATCTTCTGAATAATATTTTCATTCATAAATAATTTAAAGGAGGAGAGCCCAGTTTCATATGCTTGGGCATCCGCTCTTGCACCCGGAAGATGAGTAACAATGTTTCTTTGTGGAGTTCTGCTAGTTCTCTTTCTCACAGTTGATGTCGTCCAAATGGTCTCTTCATCCTTCCCCAAAACAAAGTATCTGTCTTCATCTTCAGAGTCCGAATCTGGCTGAGACTGAAGTTTCAAGGGATCCCCATATTCTTCCTCATCTTCATCATCAAGCAAAAACTCGTCATTCGTATCATCGTTCGACAAAGTTGCATCATCATCATCTTCACTGTCTACTTCTTGTTCAGCATCACCGTCAATAATTGCCTCTTCTGCATCTTGCCTCTCCAACTCGAGTCTAGTCTGCTCATCAGTGATGAAACGAGCACCTCCCCGAAGATCTGACATCTTTTGCTAAGGATCCTGTAATCAGAATAAAATGTTCTTCGTATTTATCAACATAAAGGAATAGGTAGAAACAGAAAAAGGTGAAAATTATTTGAAATGTTTATCATGTCCAGTTCTATCCCCACTTTTACGAAGCTGAAACGATGGAAAATCGAAGAATAAAAAGCTTCCCAATATGCCAGATTTTTGTTACACATACCACCACGTGGGGTCCACTCGGACCCCAAACACGTTTTTAAAAAACAACCTGAGTAAAAAAGGACAAACTTACCTCAGAAACAGACGCGCTCGTGCCAACCTCTGGAGCACAACTAAGAAGGAAGGTACTCAAGGCCGCGAGGCTCTGCTGCAAGTTGGCGCATGCGCAGAAGAAAAATAGTGCCTCTGGGGTCCGCTTAGACCCCACGTGGGGGACGGAGGGTTAATTTTTTGTCATATCTCGGGAAACAATCAACCCATTCGTGCCAAAATTTGGCGAAGAAATGGTACTGTGGTAGGACATATAACTACAGTATTATGTATTTTTTCAGTGTGACAGACATGTTCAGAATGGCTATAAATTAATTTTAGATTAGTGTGCTATATCTACGAATTTATGCCATATCTCGGGTACTATCAACCGATATTTACCAAATTATTCACACAAGTAGCGCAATTGTAGGCCATGTAAACTTAAATGTTTTAAGTGGATCAGTCTCTTGTTTTTAGATTGATTAAATTCGAAGTTTAGGCTCGAATCCGACCTTCGTAATGCAGTTGATTGCACACGAACTTATGGTACTAGGTTTTCTGGGTTCGAATCCCGGGTAAGGCACGTGTGTATTTGTAATTGTCTCGCTACTGTTGCATGTGTTTCTGGTTTCATCTCTAATAATATTGTTTCAACGAGACAAGTCCTACCCATCAACTCAGCTTTTAAGAAGTGATTAAAAAATGTATTCTACTTATGTTGAAGAAAGTAGGCTCATTAGTTATATCAGTAACTTCTTATTTGTGTTGACTATGAATCCAGCGATAAGTTACTTGCACTTCTGAAACTACAATAAAGTAATGTAATGATTCTCGCAAAGTGATATCGCAACTTGAGATGTTTAGTTCGTACGGCATCTATATTTACTTTAATATATGAAGTATTTACATATACCTAACGATTACTTAACTATGTCAAGAGTCTGTCAAAATATCAGGCCTACAAATGTGCAGTTTGTCAAACAATATAGACATGTTCTGAATACGTGAACCTATTTTAGGATGTCTTACACTTGCTTTCAATGTTTAATGAGTAGGGTCACCTAATTTTTGTGAAAAGAATTCCACGCAACCTACAGTTCAATATCATATGTGTGCAACTTCAGTGTTACTTTGATTATTAGATGTTTGTCTTGATGAGAAAATATTTCTTACTAGACCAAGCCAATCACATTTAGATTACTTTAGGAGTAAACATCTATAATTCGCTTGCAGATGCTAAAAACCACCACCAGTTAAAATCATCCAGCTATGAAAGAGAGTCTAAGTTTTAAGTGTTTTGTAAATACAGCAAATCACCATATTTTTTTTTGCGAATAGCTGGCGTCTCCACTAATTAGTGAATAGCGCCGATTAAACATTTCTAAAGCAATATACTGTACATACATACGATGAAATATGTGATGTTACTTTTCCTTTCACTCTTTGTTACAGTTGGGTGCCGTAAATATTTAATTTATAATATTTCACCACATTACATGAAGAATATATCCATCCAAAGAGTTATTTGCAAATCTTAGTATCAACAATGTATATCAACTCAAATTCGTGATTTAAAATCCACTTGGGTATTATTTCAGGCTTTTGAAAACACTAATGTGCACTTGAATATTAATATTCTTAAAATAAATTTCGTGATTCATTCTCTGTGAAGCCTGTTTCGAGTATTGATTCAGTGGCGTAGCCAGAAATTTCTCAACAGAGGCGTTACACTGATTGAAGAAAGGGAGGGAGGTTATACTGATATTAGCAGTGCTGACGCATGCGTTAAGACCAGGGTGTTCTTTGAAGTACCATTTTGGAATTCCCTGAATTTTCTCTGTTTTCCAGACAGAATCTTACCATTTTCCCTGACCTGTTTTCAGAACCAAAACCTCTAAATACAATATTTTTCCACTGCTGACAGAAAAAAAAAATGCTGTTAGTGATAATTAAATTATAGAGGAAGTGCGCCATAAGTGGACCCCCAGTTTGCTTTTGGCCAATTAACCACTTATTAAGTCCAGTATTATTAATATGAAAGCAAAACAAAAACAAACAAATATCTGTTCATCAGACTTTGAAAATAAAAGAATGTTAAAAATAAAGAAGTTTCTGTAAAAATTTTTTTAAACAATTTTAAAATGTGTCATTATTGGCGTTTGAGAAAAAGTGATCAATGAGTGGACCCCTATTTTTGTCCTAAACTGGACCCCTCATTTTCCCAATGTTTCTTCAATTTTCTTTTAAAGTAGTTAATTATGCACAAGAATCACATACGTAATGGTATTTTTCCACCCCTGAACACTCCACATGGGCCCAATCACTACACATTATGCACTTCACCCACTGTTCTCCGCNACACATTATGCACTTCACCCACTGTTCTCCGCTGGTATCACTTGACCAAAGCTGGCTGCAAAACATGCATTCAGCATTTTCCTCAGTAGGGTCCTCACCTAGTCCAAGATAAGCCACCGCTGAAGAACCCGATGATATAGAATCCAATGTTTCGTTTTAAGAATCATCATCGTCAACTTTATGCTTTCGACCTTGTGCAATGTTTGTTTGTGCTTCCCCACTTCTTCCCATTCCTCGAGCTATTCCCCGTCCTCTTCCATTTCCTTTTCCTCGTCCTCTTTCACAGCCCATTCCTCTCCCTTTTTTCTCTTTTGATTCCTCCAAGCTCTTTATATAGGGAGAGGATGTTATAATGTTAGCAGAAGAGGGTTTTCGTCCTCTCGTGGATATCTTCTTGACAAGTTTTGGGACTGCTCGGATCTGGAAGGGGCTAACATCTTATGAATTTGAAGGGACAGGTGTTTTGGTTGGTGTGAGTGAGGTTGATGTTGATGGTTGGCAGGATGTTGGTGTTACTGGATTTGATTGGTTGGGAGGAACTTTGTTTTCTTCTTGGGAACCAGATATTTCTTCACACTGGTCAGAGGAAATGTCACTAAGGGACTGCCAATTTTCATCACTATCTCCATAAAGTGGCTCAACTTCTTGTATCGCTTCAGAAATAAATTCAGTCTCATTGAATATGTCTCTGTTGATTGGATAGATCCCTGTTACTTTAATGCCATTCACTGCANAGAAATAAATTCAGTCTCATTGAATATGTCTCTGTTGATTGGATAGATCCCTGTTACTTTAATGCCATTCACTGCAATTGCTGCTGTTTGGCATTTAATGTAGGATTGCCCAAAAATATCCATGACATTGTGGTTTGCTACAGCACGGTTGTTTGTTAGCAGAAACTGGCGTACTGCCACACTGTAATAAGTCTTCAGTGGCGATAAAAATGTTTTATCCAATGGTTGCATTTTGTGTGTCGAGTTTGGTGGCAGTGAGAGAATGGTCACATTGTTTNAGAAATAAATTCAGTCTCATTGAATATGTCTCTGTTGATTGGATAGATCCCTGTTACTTTAATGCCATTCACTGCATTTGCTGCTGTTTGGCATTTAATGTAGGATTGCCCAAAAATATCCATGACATTGTGGTTTGCTACAGCACGGTTGTTTGTTAGCAGAAACTGGCGTACTGCCACACTGTAATAAGTCTTCAGTGGTGATAAAAATGTTTTATCCAATGGTTGCATTTTGTGTGTCGAGTTTGGTGGCAGTGAGAGAATGGTCACATTGTTTTCCGTGCCTTGTCTACAACATCGATGTTTCGTGTATGGCTGTAATGCCCATCCAGAATCAGCAATGCAGGCGAGTCTTTAGTCGGGTTGGTAGTTGCAACAAAATGCTGGAGCCATGCTGTAAACAAATGTGTCTGGATCCAACCAGAAGGGTGACAATGAAACAGTGTCCCCGGAGGAACTCCTTTTTTCAATTGTGCACTCATGTTTTTTTCGAGGGAAAACCACCATAGGAGGGACGTGGTTGCCACCTGCACTCATGCAAACTATCACAGTTATTAACGAGCCCCTCTCAGCTGATGCAAGACTTCCAATTTGGCGTNGCAAACTATCACAGTTATTAACGAGCCCCTCTCAGCTGATGCAAGACTTCCAATTTGGCGTTTACCTCTTAGGCCAATAACTTGTGCAGCTTTTGATTGCACGACTGCAAGTCCACTTTCATCTACATTAAATATTCTGGTTGGTGGATAATTGTGTTTTTAAAAAGGGCTTCAAGGAGAAAAAAATAAGAACATTATCGTTGGTAAATCCAACTGCCCTGGTACAGGATGTACCAGTATGGTTACGAAAAGAGATCAGTTGTTTGTGGCTCTTCATAAACAGTTTAAGCCACTTAATTCCTGCCATGTCGCCTGCTTTGCTAAAGGGATGCCTGAGGTTATTCCTCTCGACTAACTCAAATGTCATCATCTTTAAATCTCCCCGGGTCAATCCAAACAAATTGGCTTCCATTGCCAGACACTACTGCACAAGTTGCTCTTCTAACTCAGGAGTTAGAACAGTCTGACAACCCCACGTTGTGTTAGAAGCTTTATGAGGATCCCCATACTTTTCGTTACTCAATCTCTTCAATGTAGTTTTAGGAACAGAAAACTTTTTAGCTGCTGTTTTCCGTCCCATCTTCTTATCACGCACTGCTCTCATAGCTTTGTAATCGCCATTCCACTGTCTTCCCTTCTGCACCTTCTTCGCCCTTTTCTTCTTAATTNCACTGCTCTCATAGCTTTGTAATCGCCATTCCACTGTCTTCCCTTCTGCACCTTCTTCGCCCTTTTCTTCTTAATTTTATCCATAGTTCGCCCCCTGAAAATGTAAGAAAATATACACACGTGCTTGTGTTTGTTTACTTAAATNTTCGTTACTCAATCTCTTCAATGTAGTTTTAGGAACAGAAAACTTTTTAGCTGCTGTTTTCCGTCCCATCTTCTTATCACGCACTGCTCTCATAGCTTTGTAATCGCCATTCCACTGTCTTCCCTTCTGCACCTTCTTCGCCCTTTTCTTCTTAATTGTATCCATAGTTCGCCCCCTGAAAATGTAAGAAAATATACACACGTGCTTGTGTTTGTTTACTTAAATAAAAAAAAAACAGAGGGTCCACCAGTGGCATGTGGTAACTTTTTGTGTGGGTCAGCTGTATCTCTAAACCTGAATGGTGACACTTTTCGTTTACTGCATCATCCCGGGCTGCATACGCTGCGGGACTCGCAGCTAAAGGTTCCGCCTGGCTGTTCGGATTTTGCGTGTTTGATGCCTAGAAGTGCGGCAGCGATAAGAAAAGTAATTTATGCGTTTCGCATGCCTTGTCGCCTTTACACGCAAGGCACTGAACTGATGTGCAGTCTTTCTATCAGCAACTTGCCTCTGTGTGACTCTCAGCGGTGACTCTATGTCTGTTGTTGTACACAACGTCTAATAAAGAAAAAGGTGTTGTGCACATCCCAAAACAGCATTAGATCTATATACCATGAACTGTGGGTTTCGTACCTAAATATAACCGCGAGAATGCCCATTTTAGGCATTTTAACTGCCCCATAATAGAATATAAGCTAAATAAATGTAAATGGAAAATTATCGTCGGACGTGTCACAATTCTTACACACTGTTCATAAACAGACACCATATAGGCACGTGGAGTGGTTTTTTTTATACACCCTTGTGTCTTGAAGCTTTGCACAGCGCATGGCGACCTAGCCAGGTGGCACCTTTAACTTACACAGAGGTGGTTATACATGATTCACTACATTATAGAGGAAACCACACTGTCGCGTACTCAAACAAGGCTGAAATGGACATGAAACTGATCCTGCAATTACNAGCCAGGTGGCACCTTTAACTTACACAGAGGTGGTTATACATGATTCACTACATTATAGAGGAAACCACACTGTCGCTTACTCAAACAAGGCTGAAATGGACATGAAACTGATCCTGCAATTAATTTGCATGCGTGTTACACATTAGCACTGTTCTGGAAGAAATAAAATCATTGTATACACACATTTCAAGCATTTCTCTTTAGAAAACAGCCAGAGGCGCGGCGGTGAGTCCTTTAAATGGTATGCTACGTTTGCCTCAGTGGGACTTGGCTGGGAAGTACATACTGATGTCCCACGAAAATGTACGAAATCCCTTGTGTTTATGTTGACATGGCAACTCGAACAGCGAGTGGAGAGAAAAGGTGAAATAAGAGAAACGAAAACGCAGCATGCGGCAAGTATAAATACAAGAAAATAGAGGGAACATTTAGAAGCTGTGGCCAATAATGTAAAGTTCTTATTTAAAATGTCTGACATAATTTTTCCCGTTGAGCAGTGCTTGCCTATAGAGTCTATGGAATACACACCACTGGGGTCCATCCAAGGAACACGAGAGGGGTCCACTCTAGGCACCCGCCATGTTTTCATTTTGCCAAACCACCTTTCTCTCACCTCATTGAAACACTCTACTAAAACCATAAATCATTATTACTAGTTTGTATCTATCGCTATTTTACACAAGACATTCACTAACTTGCACACAGACACGATGGTAACGCTTCAAAAATATCGAGAAAACTTTGAAACATCGAAAATCACCAAACCAACGCTATCACTTACGGGTCGTGCGGCAGACAGGCAAGGCCGAGGGAGGCTTCTTCCCTATCCCCACAGCATCCGCCCGCAGTAGTTCACGTGCTAGCCGTTAGATGTCAGAAGGACCTTTTAGAGAGGGGGTCTACTCTAGGGACAGAGGTCCGCGTTTGGCGCACTTCCTCTACTGTAACAGACCAATCCAGCAGTGCCAACATTTTATTCAGCTCATGGATATTTCTCATGATACACCCTATTGACTTCACTGGAGTGCCCATTACAAACACGTAAATACTTTATTTTGTATGTATAGGCCCTGTGACACTTGGCAAAGATGTATTATTGCTAGTTCATAAACTTAAAAATTGAAATTTAAAACTCGTATGCTTATAATTACATCATCATGTATTCACACAACTACAACTTTTGCAGAGTAGCAATAATTTACATTTTCCCTGACCCAGGTGAAAATTTCCTGAGATTTCTCTGACTTTTCCCCGTTTTCCTTGTGGGTGGACCTCCTGAATTATTAGAACAAAAGTTATTTCACGATATAATAACATGCATCATAGTGTACAGCAATTATGGTTTTATCACATTGAAAGGTCTATTAATAATTTTAATTCTAATTGTTAACACCCGTATGGTAAAAACAAAGGGGGTGGGGGAGGTTACAACATTCATATCCCCCCTTCGTGCTACGCCGCTGGTATTGATGTACAAGTGTATGCAGTGTCAAATATATGATAATATATTTTCTGTTTGTCATAATTTGAAAGCAATTTTGCTTTGCAGGATTTGTGGTATATCGTACAAATACTGAATTCCGTTAGACATAAAATATAAGTAGAAACATTCTGTGTGCAAACTCTGCCAGAACATTGTTACTTCAATCAACTTTAGAAAATCCTATTTTCTCTTTCAAAAGAGCGGGAATATCGCTTCACGATACACCATCACGATGTTTGTGAGATGACAGCATTAGTTTATTTAAATAAAGGAGAATATTTGCACTAGGTAACAAATACAAATAATACCAAGTAGCAAATAAAAATTATTTGCTCTGCGTATCAGTGCTTCTCCTATACTTTCTTGCCAATACTTAGTCATTTCCTTTCGTAAACAAGTTACAGAAACCACATATAAGGTGCCATTTCGTAGAGCACAAACTTAATCTGAAACCAATATTAGCTTACAGTTTTTCAGCTAAGTTGGTTTTGAGCTGTGCTTTTAGTGACCGAGTGCTGCTAGTTTTTTTTTTTTCATAGCCACGTGTGAATACGTAAATTACGTTATGCGAGTGCTGAGATGCATGTTGCAGATTAAAATTAAATATTTCGCTTTGGAGCCTGTGAGAATACATCAGCATAACTGGCCGAGTAAAATACAAAGGCATGTACTGAAAGAAAATGTAAATATATCAAAGGCTGACTCTGTTAATGTCAGCAACCTGTCTCCCGAGGCCCGTGGCAGTGGACACTCGAAAGCGAGCTGGCAACGCTGTTCGAAGACTTCACGAGCACAGTTCTTGTAGTTCCGCTGTGTTGTGCAGAGCGCAGCAGTAAAAATAACTTTCTTTACAGCAAACTATATGAAAACCACTACTATATCGTTGTTGGCGTAGTGTTTAATTGCACAGCTGAGTGTTCGTTATCGGCCACACAAAGAATTTGTCAGCTGTTATGTTTTCTAGAAACACGGCAAAATGCCACAACGGGGTCAATTTCTAAGTATACTAAAATTAACACATTACATTAAAGAATAAACAGCAGTTGTTTATACAGCTTTTTATAAAGAAACTGAAAAGCGTATACTTTTCTTTAATATTCAAAAATTTTATTGTTTCTAATTTTTTAAATTATTTTAGCATGAGATACTTTGACCTTACCTGCAATATTATAAACATAAATTCGCAGAACTAGAACTCGGCACATATCTAACACTCCCCCTTAAACAGTGAACCCATTTGTTAGATACTACTTTCGAGGCATACTGATATGTGGAAAAAAAAAAGTTAACAGTGCTTTTTACGACGGAGCAACGCTCAAGTGTCTTAGAACAAAGAAGTTGTTGCGTCATTGAACTTGGTGTTAGTCTGTAATGGAGGGTACTTTGAACTTAGCAAATAGTTTCCTGGCCGACTGCAAAATTCACGATAATGATAACACATTAATGATTCACTTCTTCCACGTAGTAATGGGTTTCCTAGTACGTTCGTCTCTTCATCGAAGCATTTTCTATCAGTTGTTACAAACCTTTCTGGCGTGTTTACGTTAAAGTGACCATTTTCACCCGGAAATGTTGGCAACAGAAGGTTATGGGTGGGTAGATCGAGAGAAAACTCAACGACGGCAAACATGGTTGAGAATCGCCACGCTTATTCATTCCACCAAAATAACCAACTCTTCCAAAGAACTTGCAGAAAACCAGTGTTTTTGTGCCGTCGATCCACAAATTGGAGTAACATTTTTTTTTTGCAGTGCACAACTGTTCACATTCCTTTTTGTTATCACGGTTCTGAAGTGATACGGTTTTGTTAATAAATAATTAATAAAGTAGCGCATCATTAGTTAAATAGTTAAATAACTACAAACGACAAAATATATCTGGCATTCGTTGTACGTTCTATAGCTGCATTTTTCTTAAATATACTTTCAAACGGTGCCTTAAATTATCAGTGAGCACGGGAAATTTTTTTCAGTTCATGTAAGGTAAAATTACTGCATTCTGCAGTATATGTCGCGTGGCATTGAAATATCACGGACGTTTTAAAGGGAAATTGCCGTACGATGTGGCGCAGAATCTTTCTGTTTATTTCCGTAGCGTTATGTTAGCAGCTCAACGGGAGATTTATCAAGAAAGAAAGAAAATATTAGCTTATCGGTAGTGTTTAATTTCACTGACATTCGAGGGCTTGAGTTCTTTTATTTTAATAATGCCGTTTTAATTACTGTTCTACTTTCAATCTTCGTTTTTCTCAACTGATTCACACAGCTATTTCACATTTCAACATACACGTACAAATTGTGAGAAATGTTTTTTCTAGAAACGAAAATGTGCAAATTGGCGCATTTAGACGTAGTCAACGCGGATGAGAGGAGGAGGATGACGTTAACTGCAGCTGTGAGTCCATGTTATACATGGTGATAATTCCTGTGTATCAATAGCCAATTTTTGGTAGATTTTTCCATTGTGTATTTATCACACAGATGAAATTAGTCTCCTCGATTGCCTGCTGTGGAGGAATATACAGTAACTCACAGTGACAGCGTTAGACCTATCCTATGATATTTCATTGTTGCAATACAAGTCTTTTGGATATGAAAATTAAGTGTATTGGAGAATAAATGTATTTACAATGATCATACAACAGATACAAAAAGCAAATATTTTCACAAAATAATGTATAAATTTACAACAAAAAACTACACATTCACAATGAAAATGGTACAGTCTGAATATGTCGTCGTTGAAGGGCATGTGTGAACAGTTAGTACCTAGTGCGACGACCACAGTTCTTTTTCATCTCCTTAAGCCTATCTGGCATAGATAGAACCAACCTTTCACAATAAGAGGACCCAATCTTATCCCATTCCGTTTGAAGGACAATTTTGAGGTCATTCCGGTTAAATATGGGATGTTTGCGGAGGTTTTTTTTAACACACTCCACTAATTTTCAATGACATTGATGTCTAGGTACTGTGGAGGGGTATCAAGTTCATGGGGGCAATTATAGAGTAACCACATGCGTACGTTTTGGGTCGTTGTCCTGGTAGAACGTGAAACAATNAAAGTTCATGGGGGCAATTATAGAGTAACCACATGCGTACGTTTTGGGTCGTTGTCCTGGTAGAACGTGAAACAATCCCGCAAGCGTAATTTCTCTGCGCTCGGGGTAAGTCTTTCCTCAATATGTCCAAATACACATCTTGATCCATAGTACTATCTATAAAATTCAGTTTACCCACACCCCAAGCCGCCATACAACCCCGTACCATCAGGGACCCACCCCCGTGTTTCACCGTCGGCCGAAGATTCCTTTCTGCAAGCTCCGTGTTTGGCTTACCCCATATACTGACCTTCCCATCCGATGAAAACACATTGAATCTACTTACATCGGTAAATATTACTGTTTTACGGTAGTCAAGGATTTATCGGCGTGATCTGTGCCAAACTGGAACCTGAGACGTTTGTTCTTCTTGCAGATGTATGGTTATTTGCGCGCTACTCGACTATTAAAGTCTTCTCTACGTAGGACTGTCCTCACGGTTTCTGGGCAGGTTTTTGTCCCCAAGACGACTTCTGCTTCCTTGGCAAGTTTTGATGCACTTGACGTGGATTATTCTTTATTTGATGTCCAATCCATCGCTCGTCTGATGCAGTGAATACTGTACTGACGAAAGCGACGAACGATATTTTGCACAGNTTTGATGTCCAATCCATCGCTCGTCTGATGCAGTGAATACTGTACTGACGAAAGCGACGAACGATATTTTGCACAGCAGAATTATTGCGATTCACAATTTTGCCTATCTCACGCAAAGATTTACCCCTTTGGTAATGCAAAATCACCAGCTTTCTCACCGCCACAGACTTCTGACCTCTTTCACTTTCGATGTTGCTCTACGAAAGCGTACTTGAATCTAATGCTTGCCTTCATGCACAGAACGNTTCTGACCTCTTTCACTTTCGATGTTGCTCTACGAAAGCGTACTTGAATCTAATGCTTGCCTTCATGCACAGAACGAAGGTACGCGTGGTTCAGAATGCATGAGCCCGACATGGTACGCCTGTAGTCCAATTGTGAGGGGGTGGGGGCATGTTTTGGGCAGTGTACCACTGGGGCGTTCAATCTGCAGTTGTTTTAATGTTTTCCACTTTATGCAGTTATAATCATATAATTGTTGCGTATCTTTATAGACCCTAAAAGCTGGATATGTAATGTATTAAATAAACTGGGTTAGGCCTACCAGTAATTTTCATTTAGAGGGAATATTCATTTCCACTCTAATGTCAGTTCGTACTAGGTGTACCACTTTCACTGTGAGTTACTGTATATGCTGATGGCCCAACATAAATATGTAGCATTGTTTGCATTTTTTTTNTGTACCACTTTCACTGTGAGTTACTGTATATGCTGATGGCCCAACATAAATATGTAGCATTGTTTGCATTTTTTTTAAATAGGGAATTCCCTCATTTAGGAACATTAAAACACCCGGTCTTCCGTCCGGTAGAACCACCTGCATAGAAAGTGTTGAATATTGGACATTCAATGTGGTTTGTANTAAACACCCGGTCTTCCGTCCGGTAGAACCACCTGCATAGAAAGTGTTGAATATTGGACATTCAATGTGGTTTGTAGTTCAGATTTCTGCCGAAAAGTTCTTTTAACCGCATGTAGATACTGTAGCTCCATGTCGAGCAATCTGATTTACGTACACTGTGTTTAGTTCAATGGAGTTGATATGCAACATTATTGCTTCTCTCGCAGTTTTATAATCCTAGCAAACATATAAGACGTTTACATAAAAAGTCAAACTAAAACTAAACAGTATTTAAAACGACGTGGGTTTAACGTGGCCATTCATATTTTACACGGACTGTGAAACTTGCTATTATGTGGAATTCATACTCNAAACGACGTGGGTTTAACGTGGCCATTCATATTTTACACGGACTGTGAAACTTGCTATTATGTGGAATTCATACTCACAGTGTTTACTCACAAAAAGAGCTAACTTGTATTGCAAACGAATTTTGAAGCATTCGCGTACACAACGCATAAATTGCTTTGTAACAAGTACATTTTTGGANGCTTGTATTGCAAACGAATTTTGAAGCATTCGCGTACACAACGCATAAATTGCTTTGTAACAAGTACATTTTTGGAAATAAAGTGAGTAATCTCTTTTTTTTTTTAATCGACAAGAACAGTTAGTGCAGTTTTGCTTAACAGACAGATGTTTCCCCCAGAGGGCTAATGCAAACATTACTTTGAAGCATTTCAGTGTCCAAAAACTGCCTTTTCAGAGGTGTCCTGCGGCCATGCATTGTGACAACTAACTACACACTAGGGTTAGGTCCTATTAAAATATACATATTAAAAACTAGTTTTTAATGTGAGAGATTTATTTAAAATTCTTGTGACCAGTAGGTCCGAATGGTAACGATTCGGGCGTAAGGGCATTGGCCATTAAAATATTTATTTTGTATTTGTACCACGATGTTCAACTTTTAGACATTATCATTGCTCAAACCTACTCTTTCCTAGCAAAAAAAAAAATTGAGTGCATTTTTTGCATAATTACATGTCAAAATAACCACATTAGTGTTTTAGAATGTACAAATAATGAAAACTAACTTGTTTGCAGAAAGGAGATATTTCACACTGAAATAAGATACTATGAGCTATTTCAAGGCGTCTATAAAGTCGTACAAGGAAATGTTTTTGCAATTTAAGAAAATTCTTGCACATGTTTGATTTGTAAAATAACTTTTGTAAGTATACCTTAAAATGAAATAAGACACGACCTTTCTCAGTTGCCCTTGTTAAATGTTAGTTTGGTTCATTTTATTTGTACATTACAAAAAATAATAGAATTTTGACTTTGACATGTAATTGAAAAAAAAAAACATGAGAGCGAGTCGGTACTGGTGTGGCTCGGAGGCTCGGATTACACTACAATCAGGTCCTATCATATTTACACTTCACTTTATGTGAATTCCACATTTCACGTTACGTGAAATCCACACGTCACGTTATGTGAAATCCACACTTCACATTGTGTGAAATCCACACTTCAACTTACGATACATTTTCTGACGTTTCCATGACATTTTTATACGAGGCTGCAGTAAAGTTGGCTATGATAGTAGCGTGTTTATTAGGTTCACGGGATTTTAATTCAAATTTTTTACCATTTGGCAATAAACTCCTCTTTGTCTATTCAAACACCTGGCCAAGAAATCTCATTTCTCGTCCAGGTCATCTATTTAACCTGCTTTTCAAAATTATTAAACTCTTTAAAGTAGAGCCACAAACCAGGCAGAGCTGCCTCCCTCNCCACACTTCAACTTACGATACATTTTCTGACGTTTCCATGACATTTTTATACGAGGCTGCAGTAAAGTTGGCTATGATAGTAGCGTGTTTATTAGGTTCACGGGATTTTAATTCAAATTTTTTACCATTTGGCAATAAACTCCTCTTTGTCTATTCAAACACCTGGCCAAGAAATCTCATTTCTCGTCCAGGTTATCTATTTAACCTGCTTTTCAAAATTATTAAACTCTTTAAAGTAGAGCCACAAACCAGGCAGAGCTGCCTCCCTCTTATTTTCCTGTGCCGGCAGGGGAAGTGGAGGGAAATATTCTGGGTACCGGGCTTGCTGGGGAAACTCAGTGGGCTCCTAAATGCTAGCTAAGGAGGGCAACCTCCTTAACTACAGATTGGGATGGTGCAGGGAGTTGGGAAGGGGCCAATCTCGCTCGTTCCTAATCTCCCTGTAGGCTAGGTGACCAACCCCATTGGGTGGTAAAGGGCCCCTCACGGGGCCTGGACTACCCCCGCTCTGAGCTTCGGCAGTGATGAACAATGGCGGTTGGCTATGGTAGTGTAGCGGTAATACGCTGGACGACACAGGGCACGTGGAATTTGATGCTCGTGCTATTGGAGTCTATGCCCTGAGCCTCATTCAAGCGATATAATTCCTGGTATAGGTTGTACGCGGTTAATTTAGCACATTGGAAATCAACGTTTGAAAAATGCCACTGCCCCTTCTTGCATATATTTAAACGGGCACACTAATTGGTATGCGCCCAGTAAAGTTTGTAACGACGGGGGAAAAGTAGTTCCATGTCTTCGCGTTGAATTAAAGGTGAACGTTTGTGAATACTAAAATTATTTATTTGGCTTTCTATTTTTTTAATGCATATAAGTGTAAGAATGAGCAAATTTCTAAAATATTTACTTTTCTAATAATNATTGGGTGGTAAAGGGCCCCTCACGGGGCCTGGACTACCCCCGCTCTGAGCTTCGGCAGTGATGAACAATGGCGGTTGGCTATGGTAGTGTAGCGGTAATACGCTGGACGACACAGGGCACGTGGAATTTGATGCTCGTGCTATTGGAGTCTATGCCCTGAGCCTCATTCAAGCGATATAATTCCTGGTATAGGTTGTACGCGGTTAATTTAGCACATTNTTGGAGTCTATGCCCTGAGCCTCATTCAAGCGATATAATTCCTGGTATAGGTTGTACGCGGTTAATTTAGCACATTAGAAATCAACGTTTGAAAAATGCCACTGCCCCTTCTTGCATACATTTAAACGGGCACACTAATTGGTATGCGCCCAGTAAAGTTTGTAACGACGGGGGAAAAATAGTTCCATGTCTTCGCGTTGAATTAAAGGTGAACGTTTGTGAATACTAAAATTATTTCTTTGGCTTTCTATTTTTTTAATGCATATAAGTGTAAGAATGAGCAAATTTCTAAAATATTTACTTTTCTAATAATNATTTGGCTTTCTATTTTTTTAATGCATATAAGTGTAAGAATGAGCAAATTTCTAAAATATTTACTTTTCTAATAATATCACAGTTTCACTTGACCGGCGTATGAATAAAGTGAGGAGGCTCATGGCAATGTTAATTTTACATATAGTGGCAGAGTACGCAATGTGTATACAAGTAGACCTTTAGGGCGTTTACAAAAGTTCTAATTTTGTCGTGAACAGCCCATGCACGAGAAAACACGATCCACGAATCCCATATCCGAGGTGCCGCAAACCACCGCACGGGTTTAGTTTTCTGCTGCAGTTCAGCAGATACTTGCCATTTCGTTGGCGGGTACACAGTGCAGTAGTAGCGCAACGTGCATGGAACCTGCCAGCACTCCTCGGCGGAGCAACTGATAGACTTGGCAGCTGGTACCACCAGCTAGCTACCTGTCTGGGATGACGTTAGCAGCCTCCGCACTCCGCGCTGCACCAACCTTTTGTTCCGTCTGGCTGACACTGCTTATGAAGCTGGCGTGTTGATTATTGTGGGTTGCTAGCTAATGTCATCACCTAAATACAATTTTTTATTGTATTTGTTTAAGAACATCCTACGTAATTTCGGCAGATAATGACGGAGAGCTTACAAACTCATCCTGCTAGAAAAGTGCACACACCCGGGATTTAATTCAGAACCTCCCCCTCCCTTTCCAACTGGCGCTCCAGCCAGTGTTGTGTAGGTGTACGTAATTTATTTAGTCGCCCAAATAAATGCGTGTCTAAATACCTACTCGTACGGAAAAGAACAAAAGATCTGTATGCAATAAATCAACTTCTTTAGCTTAACACTAACACGATGATGTGTTTTAAAATTTGTAATTCGTGCAGGCGGCAGTTTTAGCACAAAAATTTAAGTAAACAAGTACAATGCAGTTGTAATAATTCATTACATAACATTTTCGTATGCATATAATTTTTTAATAACTTAATCGATAGGAAAATAATGACGCATTCCAAATTCATTCGACGCACAGCGTTTTTTTTTGTGATGACACCTACATTAATCTCCCCCCCCCCCGAGGGGAGGGGGGCAAAATGCAAAATCTGATCCGTTGATTTCTGATTTAAATTTCCGCGAAACAGGTTAATTATATTTTACAAGTATTTGAAACGCAAGCTGGTAAAAAAGTTCCTGCAAACTATTTGTAACGGTCATTAAGAGAGTAATTTTTAAGCATGATCAATTACCGTTCTGTTTTATTTCTTACGCCGCTGAAATGTAGTTCGTATGACAACAGAAGAAAATACGCGTGAAGAATTTCTTTAAAGTTATATTAGGCGAGATCTGTACAAGCCGCCTTAGTAACAGCATGAAGTACAATTCAGGTGGACATTTTATTTAGACGTTAATTCACACATTCCGTACGACTTACCACAAATTTCAGTTGGCACTGCTGTCCAAGTCACGACCTTCGACCATTTGTTCGTTATCGACTACCTTTGACGTCACGTATCTTTATCGCTGCCGAGGTGCGCTGTAAAGAAATGATCTTGACCAGCTGACGGGTGATGGTTTGTCGGATTGCCGACGTCCATTGCCATGGGGTTGCATGGTACGTAAGAAATTAGTGTTTTTTGTTTTCCGCTATTACGAACAAAATGCTTTTTCAAACCATTCAGTATGTTTCGTACTAATGTGAACAACCGACGTAGAGCTACTGCAGTGTTGAAAGCAGTAAAGTTTATTGTCGCGTTATCAATGTGCTGCCCTTGTACGTAAGAAAGGTAATAAATATCAACAGTGCCTAATTTGATAAGTATTTCACTTTTTTTTTTCCAGCGGAAAATATTAATGAAACTCACAAGAACGTATTTATTGCGGCGGAGATCGCCCGTTTCAGATTTGAGGAAACAAATTATTGGTTAAGCCTGGTTCACGTATTCTTCGGTCACATCGAACGGGCTTAACGGAAAGCTAAACAGACAAACACAATGCAGCCTCGTCTTAATTAAAACCCTTGAGAAAAGTTTTTCACGCCGACTTGCAGCATATACGACGTCGAATTTTCTCCAAAGTCTCGCTGTTCCACGTATATCGTGCCAGTAGTTAAATTCATTTGTTATTTACACGCGTAAAGTGTGCAGTAGTCAAAGATACAAATATTTACCATAAGGTTTAATATACATACCACTGAGGTAGGTTTAAAACATACCAATAATTAGTGTATTAGGAAAATATCGAATTAAAAAAAAAAGTGACATTAATTTTACCAGTGTGATTTTCTAACATTAGCTTGAATTCTTGACTAGCATTTAGCTATTTCGTTGTTAGGCCAGACGACTGCAAGTATAGTCGGTTCACGACTGGAAGAGACTTTCTTGAAGCCCTGCTAAAGATTTACTTTCAAGCCCATTTCGTATCCTTCCGCCAAAGGTAAAGAAACATTGCCATGTGACAGTCACATGGCAATGTTTACATGCAATGTTTACATTCCACTGTGTGTGTACATGTGTTCGTACATGCACGTACCCATTATAAAAGTCATGTAATGTATATATTATTAATGGATATTCCACAAGCGTAAAATTTTTAATCTTGAGAATTTCACACAAAAGAATATGCGATGCCAGCGAAAAAATATTTCATTATATAAACCCAAAATGCGAGTATTTGGATGAGTCGATAGTATTTGTCTATTTACAATCGATTGTTAGTGACTTTCGATAAATTCCCGTACATCGAAGGCAAGATCATCAGTATTGATCGAAATTGCTACAGACGTTAAAATGGCGTGGTGGTAGACTGAATCAGATGTTTCGCGCAATTGTAAAACGTTATTTAAAAATGGTTGTGACGGTTTTCGACAGGACGGCAGAGTTTGCGAGTGAAGGATTCTACGTCTTCGACAATGTGAAAACAATTCTTATGTGCAAATACTGCAACGTTAGAATAAAGTGGCAAAGGAAAGACACGTGCACGAAACACACAAAAACAAAAGAAATTAGAACTGAAAGTGAGCACAAATTAAAATCACACGTTATTAAAAACCAAATAATAAAGAGCGGATATTAGTTAAACAAGACAGATAAATTAATTATTATAGGTTAAACGAGATAATCGCACAAATTCTCTGGCACGTGTGTCAACAACACAAGGACTACGAAGGTTAGTAAACAAACGGCCGCGTTACTTTAACCTTGAGCGTAATCATGTGACTATGCAAGAAACGTTGAAATCTAAATATGTTAGCATCACGTCATTAATAATTGGCATAATAAGATACAATTCTTTTCGACACCCATTTGTAAGCGATAAATTAACAATTACGTTAAAACTTTGGAACTATTTCCTCTCTTTGTGCTGGCAACCTAACGGCATAACTGTATCCGCGCTCGCCGCTGTTTGTAAAGTTATATGCATGTCGCTAACGGCTAGGGTGTTTTTTCAAAGGTTGATTTTCAAAAGTTTCTTCCAGTCGTGAACTGACTATAGAAGGAATATGAGAGATTTGGAACAAGGGCGTCGGGCACCTGAGCCGAAACCGCCCGGCCGCCATCTTGTCTCGTCCATGTTAGATGTGAGTGACCTTGATTCGGGGCGACCTGGACCTTGGGATAAACTTAAACACCAACAAATTCAAAATCCAAATAAAATTTAGTGTTGAAAAAATTAAAATTCTTATTTTTAAAATGTCAAGAAACACAAAAATAAAACGGGTAACATTTCGGTCCCACGCTACATTTTATTGGTTTTACCTAACAACCTCCCCCTTCCCCATGCCCCACCTTTCGTTTACTCACAACTTTGTCCGCCCTGTCCAACCCACCTCGACCTTCGCTCCTATTACTCGCTAAGGCTGGACTCCCATCACCAACTACCACCATTGCCCATTGTTTTCAGTATTGTCGGCCAGAGCACGCTAGTGGAGAAAATACTTAAAACGTGGCCAAAGTCGCACCAGGTCACAGTTCATTGTCAGATGCGAGAGGTTAAGGATCACTCGCTCTTCCCTGGAATTTTTATTATTCAGTCTGGTAAGTTATTTCATGTTCAACTATTCTAATACAACAGTTCACGGGTTATTGCTGAGCATGCTTGTAATTACACATTTTCCCACCAATTAAAAAAAAAANATTCTAATACAACAGTTCACGGGTTATTGCTGAGCATGCTTGTAATTACACATTTTCCCACCAATTAAAAAAAAAAACTCAAATTTTAAGTACTTGATCGGTCCAGCGAGCAATTGGAGCCATATACTGTTTAATCTAATAAATACGGTACTAGAACTCCGTATGTTTAAATTAACATTTCCGTAATCAGTCGCATTCGCAAAGGCGATACCTCGGTACCCGTGTCGTTACTATGACGCATTGTTTGCGTTTGGCCAATATGTTCTAAAACATGAAAATAATGTTTGTGCGCAGAATATAGACCGTGGCTCATATAAGTGTGAGAAATTTCTACACTTATCATGAAACGATAATCCACAGAGACACGCGAAGAGCTGCAGGTCCTCCACTTGCTAAAGTGCGCTGTGTACCTAACAGTCTTCGTCACCATTCAAAGCAATAAGCTAAGATAACTTTCCGTCATCGCTCGAGTGGCCATTGCGTCCCTCAAGAATATAAGCAGGTTTCTGGGTTGGATAATGAAACTGTGGTTTGGGAGGCTGAAACTGCATTTCATAGCAATATAAATACAAATGTCGCCAAAATCGAGAGCTGGTCGTCGAAGGATATTTGCACGTAGCCTATTTGGCCCACATGGAGAAAAGGTCGCTGTCAGCTCGCCACATAATTCGCATAAAAGGAATAAATAAAATTTATTGTGTGTCTAATGCAACTATGCGAAACCGGCTCTAATCGTAGAAGATATAGAAAGGCGGGCGTTCGAAACGAAAAATATACTCATGTATGANGCTATGCGAAACCGGCTCTAATCGTAGAAGATATAGAAAGGCGGGCGTTCGAAACGAAAAATATACTCATGTATGAGACCGGAGATATCGAAAATGCCATAAAATCCTCAATAGAAAAAAATGCGTCATGAGGAAAACGCGTCAAAAGAGTGCGGTTTGGGGTGGATATTTATGAAACTCAATCACCTAGTGCTCCGAACCAACAAGCATTTACCCTTCTGAGAATCTTTATTTTAAATTCATGTAGGCTAAATCTTGTGTATGGTTGCGATATGCAGCTTTTGTTAAAGTGATTATTGTTGGAATAATCGAAAACAGAGTAAAGACCACAAGTTCCTGCTGCCCTGCGTTCTATGATGAGCACCCGCCGAGGCATAAACACCCAGCATTAAATCATTTACTCATAAGTTTAAAATCAGTACATTTTAAAATATAGGCTGCTGAAAAAAAATTGCAATTCAATTACCCTACGTGCAGCGGTATATATAGCTATTGACCAAATATGAACAATCATATTGGTTTATACCTAAAAAAGCTAAATTATTTATAAAAAATATTAAGTTACAGGCAAAAAAAATTTGCTAGTGAAAAAAAAATACAGCATATATATTTTGAGGAAACGGTATCAAATTTACATCTACAACAAGTACAAAACCATAAAAAAGTTACCTCCGGCAAACAAAATTACTCTTATTTTTCAAATGTGTGCTCCTAACAGTATATCTGAGCTGCGGTAGGTCCCCTCGATCTCTCCCTGCTTATGCCCTGTCCCACATTTACATGAATCGCCCTATGTAATCCGAGAATGAAAACGTATCCGCACACAGTTTGCACTTCAGCAGTAGACATCAGTAGTATATGTTTGGGGCTGCAGGGGCAATGTATTTTAAATTGGGAAATGAGGCTCGTTAGGCTCGCTTACTGAGGCTCGCATCTTCGGAGCTCAGCGGTTACGCCCACTAACCCTTCAAGCACATGTCTGTTTTTGGTAACTATATTGATTTTATAGACATAGGGTATGTCAAATCAAAAATCTGTATTTATTATCTAATTTTAAAATTATTTTTTTAATTTAATTTTTTTTTATTGTATTGAAGTTGTACATAGAATATAGCGGAACCATGAAAACTCTCATTCTGTTACATTATTTCAGGTCTCCTGTCTTGAAGTCTACTACACGATGTCGGAATCTGCACATTATTCATTGTCTCGACGGTTTTGTAGGAATAAAATTATGTTACTCAGATTTTTTTTTGTGTTTGTATATGTGACCATTAAAGTCCATCATATGAGAAACAACTTTCTGCATAAGTATGTTATAATCATGGTATGGATCAGCATCTACCAACACTTTTATACGCTTAGTTGTCTATGTTGTACGAACCAATAGCCCCTGAGACTTCGAGTTTACAAAGGCAGCTTGGATGACAAACAGACTTATCTTTCGTGCTCTTTTCAGATATCAATACTTCGATCAATACCAATCCTCACCAATCCCCCACCACAATCGTAACAAATCCCTCCCAATCCCCAGCAATCCTCACAAATCGTCCGCGATCCTCCGCTGTAATCCTCACCAATCCTACACAATCATATGCGATTCTCACCAATACCCCGCAATCCTCACCAATTATACCATTCATTCTCACCAATCCTCCTCTGCAATCCTCACTAATTCGCCACAATCCTCCTGAAAATCCTCACCATTCCTCCTCATCAATCCCCAACAATGCTCCTCCGCAATCCTTTGCAATCTTCACCAATCTTCCTCTGCAACCCTCAACAATCCTTCGCAATCCTCACGAATCCTTCGATGAAACCCAATCCTTCGTCCGATCCTTCTATCAATCCTACGATATGTCCCCACCCATTTGTATAGAATTTACATTCATTCGCCACCAGCTACCTACACACATTGTACTTGACAACTTAATTAATGTTTTTGTATGCAGTGACACTATCCGTGCATATTTTATACTTAAGTCATCATTAATATTCTGTAGGTAGTTCTGAACTTTAATATTCGAGTGCTAGTAGCGCCACTTTAAAGTTTTGGTAAATGAAGGGACATGGCACATAAAAAATCAAAACACAATTTATTATTTTATAAAAAAAANCACTTTAAAGTTTTGGTAAATGAAGGGACATGGCACATAAAAAATCAAAACACAATTTATTATTTTATAAAAAAAAATGTTCTTTTTCCACACTTTACAATTTTAGATGAGTGCAGTTCATCACATTATGCGATATAATCTCTGACCTTCAGTTCACTAATGATTGAAAATATATCAATGTACGAGAAATCTCCACCTTGTTGCAAAGCAATCAAATGTCCGAGTCTAACAAAGAGTTCGTTCGGGTCTTCGGGAGATTCAGTGTTGTCATCGTCTTCCGCCTTGTTTATGTCGCTTGTTGCGGCAAATTTGGTGGAGGGATGTGCCAAACCATTGAGAAAATGGCGATCGTCTTCATGTTCATTTTCATCTATGCTGCCTTTATGATAATCTTCACCTCCTGTTTTGTAGTATATATCGAATTTACTTTTCTTCATAGCACGAGTTGTATGGTCACCAGTATTTAGAGCTGTTGGCTGTTTATTTTGAAGTTCTTCGATTTCATGCGAAAATCTTGCAAGTGTACATTCTGCGCAAACGGACTTAACTGTACGACGCAGGTCATTCATTCCGTCATTAAATGTCTCATCATAATCACCTGTAAAATCAGTACCCATCAATGAAGCTACAGGTATTAGCAGCAACACTTGCTGACTCTCAAAAACGCATCCTTGCAGTTCTTGATGTGCTTCTTCGTCTTGTCGTCTTGCATAAATTAGATGTGGCCACCACTCTCGTAATGTTTCCTCATGCGAAAAGGAATCTTCGTACATACGGTTCTCTCATGTCGCCGAGCATTTTGACCGATGGTGAAAACTCTATCGCAGAGTTGGCAACTGACAACAATCAGAAAGTGATGGTGCAGGTCGCGGCCCCATGATCGTTGAGGTCAAAAGCGGGCCTTCATATTCGCAATCCATCTTCACTGTATAGCGAGAGAATCTTCCAAATCGATGTTAACTTCTCAACGACTGAACATCATATAAGGTATATATATATATATATATATATTATATGATGTTCAGTATATATATATAAATGTATATATATGTATGTATATATATACACACACACACACAAACATTCTCCAACACTCGGAAAAACCGTCAGAATTGTTCTATTTTCACAAGAAAATGTATATATTTTTTTTACGATTACAGACTTCAAAGNTATATTTTTTTACGATTACAGACTTCAAAGTCAGGTCCCTACGCGGTACTTAGCAGTTACAGATTGCTCAAAACTTTGTATCAATTGCGCACGAATACTTAACAGTGAAAAATTAATGTAAGAACATCGCTAAAAAGGCTTCCATAACTTAGGTCCTTATACGAATTGAAACCTCTTATCTCACTCTGATTTCTATATCTGTTGGCTAAAACTTACATTTCACCTTCATTATAAATTCCTGATTCTCCGAAATACTAGGAAAAAGTATTTTTTTTTAATAGTTTCGGGTCTCGAGCGGAGGGTCCCACACCGTAATTAGCTGGTGGATATTGCTTAAATGTATATATTGGGTGCGTATAAGCACGTAACGGACAGAAAACTACGTACAAAGTTCGTTAAAAATGATCGGAAACTCTGTTCGATATTCGAACTGTGGACCCTATATTACACTATATTTATCTTTATTCTTCGTCCAAAATTTGTTTAACAGCCAACATATGTTTCGTACATCATACATTTAATATACCGAATATCTTCCAGCGATGTTTAACTAAGCGTCACTTAGGTGGTTGTTCCATGGAAAGCCAGTAGTGTATTTATCTTGGTTCTGGGACAGGATTCATGTATTCGAATGTCGGATTTGTCCGCCATCTTGATTGACGTCACACACGGGGCTCGCGGCCGGCGGTCGCGTGGGGCGTCCTTGACGGCCTGGGGCGATCATTTGGTGACGTCATGGCGGATATCTTTGTTACCCTTGTCACAAAACAAAGATAATTACACTACTGGCTTTCCACTGAAGAACCGCCTAAGTGACACTTTATTAAAAATTGCTGGAATAAATTCGGTATAAATGCATAGTGTATGAAACATATGTTGGTTGTTTGATCAATTTTGGACGACGAAGAAAGATGATAGAGTGTGATATAGATTCCACAGTTCGAATATATAACCAAGTTTCCAATTATTTTTAACGAACTTTGTACGTTATTTTCTGTCTGTTTAACATGCGTATATGCGCCTAATATTTACATTTAAGTAATATCCATCGACTAAGCATGACGTGGGGCCCTTAGTTCGAAACCCCAAACAATTAAAAAATAATAATTTTCTATCAGGCATAGAAACAATCTGTTGTTTTCACTCTGTGATGGGAGAATGTTTCAGGAATATATATAATTAAGGCGAAACGCGAGTTTTAGAAGAATAATTCAGTAGTCAGAATGAAATACAAGGTTTGCAAATATATTAATGGCGTGAATTTTCGAAGCTTGTTAGCGAGGTTCATGCGCGAATTTCTGACTCATTGCGTACACCCAATACAAATATTTAAGCAATATCCACTGGTTATGCATGAGTTCAAGACCCGAAACTATTAAAACTAATAATTGTTTATCGGTTTAATATCTGCTGCTTTAAATCAGTGCTGGATAATATTTCAGGAATATATAATAAATGCGAAACTGACGTTTTAGAGAAATTATTCTGGAGTCGGAGTGAAATACGAGGTTCGCTATTCGATCAATGGCGCGAGTTTTCGAAGTTTATTAGAGAAGTTCGTGCGCGAATTTCTGACTGATTGCGTACAACCGACATTTTTTTTAAAGCCATATCCATCGGTTAGGCATGGCATAGGAGAAAAAAATATCTGCTAATTCAACCAGTGATTGAGAACGTTTGACGAATGTATAATAAAGGCGAAACGGAAGTTTTAGAAGAATAATTCAGGAGTCGGGATGAAATAAGAGGTCCACAGTTCGAATACCGACCCGAGNTGAAACGGAAGTTTTAGAAGAATAATTCAGGAGTCGGGATGAAATAAGAGGTCCACAGTTCGAATACCGACCCGAGTTTCAGATCATTATTAAGATTGGCATATACAGATGATGGACAAAATAATATGAACACCTGACATATACACAATATTTATTAATTAATAAGGTGTTGGGCCACTATTTGCTTTTAGAANAAAACTAATAATTGTTTATCGGTTTAATATCTGCTGCTTTAAATCAGTGCTGGATAATATTTCAGGAATATATAATGAATGCGAAACTGACGTTTTAGAGAAATTATTCTGGAGTCGGAGTGAAATACGAGGTTCGCTATTCGATCAATGGCGCGAGTTTTCGAAGTTTATTAGAGAAGTTCGTGCGCGAATTTCTGACTGATTGCGTACAATCGACATTTTTTTTAAAGCCATATCCATCGGTTAGGCATGGCATAGGAGAAAAAAATATCTGCTAATTCAACCAGTGATTGAGAACGTTTGACGAATGTATAATAAAGGTGAAACGGAAGTTTTAGAAGAATAATTCAGGAGTCGGGATGAAATAAGAGGCCCACAGTTCGAATACCGACCCGAGTTTCAGATCATTATTAAGATTGGCATATACAGATGATGGACAAAATAATATGAACACCTGACATATACACAATATTTATTAATTAATAAGGTGTTGGGCCACTATTTGCTTTTAGAATAGCTGCAATTCTTCGCGGAATAGATTCGTAGAGTGTCTGAATAGTTTCCAACGGAATGTTGTCCCATTCTTGTACCAAAACATTCGCCAATTGCTTCAATGATGTTGGAGATGGAAATCTGCTCCTCACTCTCTGCTCTAAAACTCCCCATAACGGTTCAGTTATGTTGAGGTCTGGCGATTGTGCTGACCAGGGAAGAAGTTTGATGATGTTCTGATGCTCCTCAAACCAAGACTGAACCTTTTTGGCTTTGTGTATGGGCGCATCATCATCTTGGAGTATGACAGTGTTTGGCAGCAATATGCTAGTCATAGTAAGAACTTCATCATTGAGGATGTCGAGATATTCATTCGCAGTAATCCAGCCAGTATGTGAATGAGAGGACCAGTTGAATACCACGATATAGCCGCCCAAATCATAACGGAACCTCCCCCATGCTTGACTGTAGGAAGCAGGCAGTCCGGATCGTAGGCTTCTTTTGGGGTTCTCCATACATAAACCCGGCCGTTTGTAGGAAACAATGTAAACGATGATTCATCGGACCATACCACATTCTTCCAATCATCAAGTGTCCAGGTTTTATGATCGTGGCACCACTTCTTTCGCAGCTTAGCGTTGGCTTCCGTTATAAAGGGTTTCGCAATTGCAGCCCTTCCATGAATGTTAGCTTTGTGGAACTCCCGCCGTACTGTTTTTGTCGAAACAGTATTACTCAAGTGAGTATTGAGTTCTGCTGTGACTTTTGCCGCGGTAGTTTTATGTTGTCTGGCCACAATTCTTTTTAATGTTCGTCGGTCTCTGTCAGTGAACTTTGGGTTTCGCCCACTATTCCTCTTCGCCAATGATATTTGACCATGCTTTGTGTACGCTGTCATTACCGTGGATACTGTCGCTCGTGAAACGTTAAACAATTCAGCTGTTTTCGTCACAGACGCTCCCGCTAACCGAGCACCAACGATTTGCCCTCTTTTGAAGTCTGAGAGATCACACATTTCACCGATCGCTTGTTTTAACCGTCGCAGAACAAAGCGTATAATGCACTGAAATATAACCTACAAGACTTGGCACGTAAACTGTGCAATACATACGCGTCGCATTATTTACACGGAAGCAGTGTTGCCAACATGCAACAAAATGTACTATATTGCATGGTGTTCATATTATTTTGTCCATCCCCTGTAGTCCCATCTCAAGTGAAAAACACACAGTGGTTTTGTAATAATGATTATTTTGGAACTATTAAAGATATGACGACGAATTTATTTTCTATACAAGTAAAAACTTGAATTGTTCGAGCTATGGTTACACTTTTCAATTCTATCAATGTTAAAAATGTTTTTTTTAAATGTTGAAATTGAGTAACTTTGAGCATGATGTTCAGTTAATTGTAAAAGAAATGCTTGAAACAAAAATAATAGTGAAATCAGCTATAGTTTTCTGAGTAAAAACATGCCAAAAAAAAGTATTGTCACAGCATTGCATTTAATTAAGTTGAACTAAAACTGTAGGTATGTTTGGCGCATTTTGAGGAACGTCTCGTGCTGCTGCTTACTCGCTACGTGATTTTCGTCACGCAGTGAGTGCTGTCCGGCAGTAGGGATGGTATTGTCTGCTCTCAAGGACAGGCGTGTCCGTTAGGCGGGCCCGAGGAGGTAGGTAATCTTGGGCTGGAGGGTTGAGACATCACGAGAGATCGCTCGCGTGATTGTTCGCAGCACTGGATTATTGACGTGCTTTACCCTGCTGCATTCTTTGCCTTCTAAGAACGTATATTTAGGGACATATTTTCGAGCCGTGATTGATCAAACTACTGAACATATAAATGTTTTCCACTAGTTGCGATGAATTTATTGAAGCGTAGTTATATGTATGAACAATGAAATAATTAGAGAATATTTGACACACAAGTAGACGAATGTAGTATTTTCCAAGTCGAACGTGACTCCGTGGTTGGTTTTTGATTTGACATACCCTATGTCCATAACACCAATATGGCTACCAAAAACTGACACATATGCTTGAAGGATTATTGGGCGTGACCGCATGTGAAATGGCACACATTTTTTTCATACTTGTAACAGACCACGAATAGGTGTTTCGGTGAGTACGAAATCGAGAAGTGAAAATCTCCGGTGCTACATGCCACCAACATCGCAAATGTATAGGTATTTTTTAGATAGCCATCGTCCTATTAGTAGGACTCGATGGTAGAATGAGCGAGCATGAAACTCGCGTAATGTTCACAGGTAGAAAAGTGTACATATTCCTCAGGTGTCCGACAGCCAAACGAAGGTTATAAGATGCAATGGTTATTATATGTACGATGTTCAAACGACCAGTCATATATCAAACTTACCACAGATCTCTAAATCAGACTTGAAACATGATTTTTATTGGACCGAGGCCTGCCTTATGCATGTATCCACTGAAAATTAGTGCACAGTCGAGCACATGCAATATATGTCATTCATTACAGATGCGCCTGAAATTAAGTTAAGAAAACATAAAACTGCCTTTTACTCTATTGGTGTAGCAGTCCTCTCCACCCCAACGTCCTCCAGGGTCCAATTGTTATTAAACTGCTGTGGTGCAGTGGTCAGACCTGTCGTCTCCTACCATGATGAACCTTGCAGGAGATCTTCGTGTAGTACTTTAATTTCTCACCCACAGCAATTCTTTACAGCTCAATGCACACCCCTTTTATCATTTCACGATGCCTACATCCACGTCTTTTAGATACAGTCCAAGCTGCAACATATTAAACTTCAATTTTTTTTCTTTTCATTACAGGAAATGTTTGTTTTAACCTTAATTTTTTTTTTGCTGTGTTTTTATGTCGCCATTTCGCATATTCTGCATGAAAAGCATTTCTCTATGGAAAATAATTAGTAAGCTCTTCGAGACCGAATGCAGCAAAACCCTCAGATAGGGCTTAGTACAAGTTGTTCTGTTCAATGTATTCTCCCATCGACAGCACTGTGTGTGTGGTTTGTGGTTTACTGACAGGAGGAGTGCGTCATGCTAAATAATTCCTTAGAGACGGTGACTCAAGAACTCGGGGATATATCGACCCAGGAATTAATCAGCATAATACAGTATGACTGGTGTGGTCTGTATGGCCAGTATGCTCGGTGTGGCTGGTAATGTCTGTACGGCCTGTATACTAAGTGTAGCCAGTATGAGGTATGGTCGGAATGGACGGTGTAGTCTGCATGTTCAGTATGCTCGGGATGGGCGTTATGTCGGGCACTATGCGAACAGTAACTTTGCTCCACGTCAGTTAACACATCTCTTCATTTTATAGGAATTGGAAACTCCAATGACCATTGGCTGCAAACAGGCCCGTGATTAATGCGAGTACAGAGGGTGACGTTTTCAACTTCGCGCCTCCTTCATCGCCGGAAATAATGTAAATCTGATTACCATAAAAAATGCAGCTGCATTCAATGTAAGCCCTCTTCCCAATGCATACATAATTGCGAATTCTTCTCTGTAAATCACCATATCCAGCATTCCAGAGAATCTTGAAACGTGGCTACAACTAAATTTGCCGAGGTGAACTAAGAAAAAGGCTTCGTTGTCCCAGTTGGAGTTCTCGCATTTCCTCCAGTCAAAGCTGAGGAAGTCAAGTATCTTTCCAATATGATTATTACCTCACACAGCTACCTGACATGCAGAGCCGAGCACCCAAAGTGCCACAATAAATTCCAGACAGGGGCAGTGGTGATGTAGCGGTCAGGCTACTTGCCTTCCACCAAGACGAACCCAGCATTTCGTCGCTGCTCGATACCTAACCCACTTCACCCTAATCGATACCAATAACTTAAGTGGTTAAGCACCATCAAAATCTCTTTCAGTTCAACAATCCAATCGCACATCCACCCTGAAAATGCATAATTGGGTAGAATGATCACCATGATATTTTCGCGCATTCAAAACAAGCGATCAATACCGCCATTAAATCACTCGAAAAGTAACAAGTGCATAAATATATTTCCCCTGTTTTCGTAAACACCACACTTTCGCATCACTCAGTTGAATGAAATGACCGGAGGAAATAATTTTTGTGCACTTCAGTTTCTCTGCATGTGACAAATGGCGGTATCGATCGATTTTTTAAAGGCACGAGAAATATCGTGGCGATTATTTTACCCGCACTGTTAAAAAAATTTCCCTAATTTTATTTAAAAATGTTGGTTAAAATTTATTCAGTGTGTCCGTAAGCTCTCTGTAAAATTACGGACCTTTTGATTTTCAAAAACGGAAGTTCCGTAAATTTAACAAAACTTTCCGTGAATTCACGGAACCTCTCCGTTAATTTCCAAGTTATTTTTCTATCCTTCCAGTTAAAAAAGACAGTGACAATGAAAAAATTATTAATTTTTGTTATGTGAGTGTTCTATGTATAAAAAATATTTAACAAAGTTAAAATATTTTATTTTTCAGCAAGAATTGAACTCTAGTTAAAAAGTTTGTAGTCCATACTAACCACCCACCTACAATTATCACATAATGTTTTCTGTATAACATTGGTATTTCTTTTGCTGTTTCTATTAAAGTTGGTGTATTTTAATTGTTGCTAAATGATACAGACTTTTTAATGTTTGAAAGACTAGGTCTTTATGGCGTGAATGACCTCGGAAACTATAATTTTATAGTTACAGTGGCGAAGAAAGCTTCTGTAGACTCCGCATTGTTCGTTCCCGATACCCGAAGCTATAGGAAATACGGAGACTTTCCGTATTTTGTAATTACGGAGCTAAACTCCTTTTTTCGTCATTACGAATTGTGTTTCCGTATATTTACTGTACATTTCCGTTAACATTTTCATAAATATACGGACATTTTTAACAGGGCACCCCAATGCATTTTTGGTGTGGATATGTGATTAAATAGCTGAATTGATATAATTTCGGCGGTGCTCAACAGCTAAAAATGTTGCTAACGATTAGGGTGAAGTGGGTTGCGTATGAGCAGCGATGAAATGCAGGTGTGTGTGTGTGCGCGCGCGCATGTGTGTAAGGGNGGGGGCATGAGAATCTCAATAGAACCCGTCGACCACCGGTAACGTCCACCATAGCTCCCACGTGTGAAAATCAAGGCGACCCCTCAAATAATCAATTCGGTTCGTCTTGGTGGAAGGTGAGTAGTCTGACCACTAAACCACCGCGGCTCTTGCCTGGAATGTATTTTGGCACCGTGGCGTGGAAGCTCGGCCCTGCATCTGTCAGGTAACTGTGGGGAGGTAATCATATTGGAAGGATGCCTGACCACCTCAGCTTTAGTAGGAAGAAGTGGGAGAACTCCAATTGGGAGTACGATGCCTTTTTCGTTGTTCACCTCGGCAACTTTTGTTTGTAGCCATGTTTCAAGATTTTCTGGAATGCTTGATATTGTGGTTTACAGAGAAATGTATGCGTTGGGAAGAGGACTTATATTTATTGCAGTGGCGTTTTTCATGGTGATCAGATTTAAAATTATTTCTGATGATGCATGAGGTGCAAAGTTCAAAACTTGACCTTCTGTACTCGCAGTGATCACGAGTCTGTTTGCAGTCAATGGTGAATGATGTTTCCGATTCCTATAGAATGAAGGCATGTGTTAACTGACATGGATCAAAGTTACCGTTGCAGAGCGTCTTGACATATCAAACATATCGCCCATACCGAGCATGCCGGCCATACCGAGCATACTGAACATACAGACTACACTGTCCATTCTAGCCATAGTGACCATTTTGAACATACCATCCATACCCACCATACTGGCCACACTGAGCAAACCGACCATACAGAGCATACCTGCCACACTGAGTATACTGTCCATACAGACCATTCCGGTCATATTGTTTTTCGATGATTAATTCGTGGGTCGACATATCACAGAGTTATCGAGTCGTTGCAAGAATAAGTTAAACATAACAGCTTGTCCCAAGTCCTAAGTGAGCGTTTTCCTGCATTCGGGGTTGAAGAGCCTACCAATTATTTCCCCATAGAAAAATGATTTTCTTGTATAAAATTCTAAATTACATATTACAAAAAAATAATTGTTTAGATAAGAAATTTATTGTAATTAAAAAGCAGAGTAGTTTTATTTGTCACAGATATGTTATGGCAGAGATTAGGGCTGTACCTAAGAGACGTGGTCGCCGGCACCGTGAACGGTGAGACGCACAGGAAGACCTGGTGGCCAACCATTAACATGCGCCTTTTTTCTCAAACATGAAAATTGGCAATCGAACCCGTTCACCGTGGTTGAAGGCGAGTGGTCAGACCACTACATCGCAACCATTGGCCTCTGGGAAAAAGGGGAGGGGGGACTTCCAAACCAATAAATCGAATAAAAGACAGTTTTTATGCAGTCTTAAATTAATTTCAGACATATCTGTTTTGGATTATATATTCTGCATATACTGTACTGTGAACTCGTTTAACTTTCAGCGGAAATATGCATAAGGCAGTCATCGATCCAATTTGAATCATGTTTGAAGTCGAGTTCGAGATCTGAGGTAAGTTTGATATCTGACTGGCCGTTTGTCCACTAACCATTGTATCTCACCACCTTCGTTTGGCTGTCGGACACCTGAGGAGTATGTACACTTTTCATCCTGTGAACGTTTACGCAAGTTTCACGCTCGCTCATTCTACCATAGAATCCTGCAAATGGGACGATGGCGATTTAAACAATACCTATAAATTTTCAATGTTGGTGGTATGTAGCACCGGCGATTTTGCACTCCCCGTTTTCGTACCCACCGAGACACCTGTTAGTGGGCTGTTGCAAGTCTGGAAAAAAATGTGTGGCATTTCACATGGGTCCAACAAAATTTACTCCTGCCAGCATTAAAATATTGGTGTATTTTTTGCATGCATAAAGGCTGTCTTAGACTATTGAAATAACTTCGCTCGATTTGGTTTTTCGTGATAGGCTTATTATTGGTGGCTATTCACACGTGGGAATAAAGACGCAAACACTTTTGAGAGAATTCGAAATAAAGCTTGTGTTTGGTGCCGACCAGCGTGAGAAGCGTGGCAATGACTATATGATTGTCAGCTGCTGAAACTTTTCATTCCCCGTATTTAACATGGCTGAAGTTTATTTTCATCCTTGTGAATGTTCACGTCGCTGGTAAGGCTTTTGAAGTCAGAAAATACGGGATTGTCACAGAGACCTGATTTTTTATACACTGACTCGTATATTAAAGCATGCGAAAGCTCTGGCAGAACAGGTAGCGTATTTTTCCCCTAGCATATTTATTGCTCATTGAGGCTGTAAACTGTTCGATTAAAGGAACTGTAACTTACCCAGGTANATTTTTCCCCTAGCATATTTATTGCTCATTGAGGCTGTAAACTGTTCGATTAAAGGAACTGTAACTTACCCAGGTAGGAGTGGAATGGCCTCTCGGGCTTGCAGTGATTTGGAAATTGCACCCAGCAATAACTGTAATGATTGGTATATGTCTGCGTATTCAAACTAAACATGTAATAATGGAAAGATATAAAGAAATATAACAAAGCCCCCTAATTACCAGAGCTGGCGATGTTTTTTTTAAGGTACTTTTCCTTAGGCGAAATGGTAAGCTAGTTTTATGCAAATTATCGTCGGAAATGACTCGAATNATTTTTCCCCTAGCATATTTATTGCTCATTGAGGCTGTAAACTGTTCGATTAAAGGAACTGTAACTTACCCAGGTACGAGTGGAATGGCCTCTCGGGCTTGCAGTGCTTTGGAAATTGCACCCAGCAATAACTGCAATGATTGGTATATGTCTGCGTATTCAAACTAAACATGTAATAATGGAAAGATATAAAGAAATATAACAAAGCCCCCTAATTACCAGAGCTGGCGATGTTTTTTTAAGGTACTTTTCCTTAGGCGAAATGGTAAGCTAGTTTTATGCAAATTATCGTCGGAAATGACTCGAATNGTTTTTTTAAGGTACTTTTCCTTAGGCGAAATGGTAAGCTAGTTTTATGCAAATTATCGTCGGAAATGACTCGAATAAGTGGCACAAAAATATTTTTTCGCAGTGTCTTAGTCGGCTTGCTCACTTGCATCCAGACGTTTCAGTGTGGCGAAAGAGCCCAGGGATACTAAAATACCTGAGTTGGAATGTGGGAATTCAAAGTGTGGCTTTTATACTGAAGCTTGTATTCCTACCTCTCTCTTGCGAATTTGGTGGGAACATTTGCATGCTCCTGTTATTCGCCGGTCCGCCTGAAGTCAGATTGATGTTGGACGTACGTTGTTGGTGGTAGAAAATTCGCGACGATGATGTATGATTTTCTCCTAAGTCTGGAGAATATGCCCAGTGGGGCAGGTAGCCAAAATAGAGAATGTACAATAACAAATAAGAATGAAACGCCTTGGATTGGCATACAGTTATGTAGGGTCTGGAATTTTTGATATCATGTCTTTTGTGTATGAGGGTGGCATTTTTTCCCCACCATGTAAATGATGCTGATGACATTTTTTAAAACCCCTTTTCACCTGTAGCATTCCGTGTAATCGGTCACACGTTTTATTTGCGTATTGAGCATTTCTTTACATTTTTATGTAGCGTCGAGGAAGATGTCATCGTCGGAAAACGTACTTGCGAGCGGTTTTCACTGGTGGCCTGAACTGATATGTCCAAATCTCAATAATTTCGCAGATTGTAGTAGGACTTCTTACTAGAGTAATCTCTCCCACAGCCCAATAATTTTTGTATGCATNTCAATAATTTCGCAGATTGTAGTAGGACTTCTTACTAGAGTAATCTCTCCCACAGCCCAATAATTTTTGTATGCATGAGCAAATGCTCCCATTTTTGTAAACGTATGTTTATACATTTTTTCTCAGATTTTGTTGTTTATGCGGATGCACAGTTCGAAATTTTCTATCTTTGTGGCATCATGTGGCATAGACGTGGGTCATCCATCCAGTCGGAGGTCACACACAGTGCCAAGCACCGCCCGCAGATGTTAGAAGCATCCATCGACGCGCGTCAGCCATCCAGTCGGAGGTCATACACACAGCGCTTGTTACCGTTCGCAGACGTTAGAAGCAGCCTGGAGGTCACACATTGCTGGGCACCTCGCATCGCCCGCAGACGTAAGAAGCAGCCTGCTACCGCCACCCAGGTTAACCAGAGTGGAGAGGAAGGTTATACTTTGTCAACTCTTCTCAACCCTTCTAGACAATGTGTAGAGAAAAAAAACGAATTTTTTATATATTTAAATTGTAAATGTAAATCAATATATAAATATATATATTTCTCATACGTTTTCTTTATCTGATGAAAGGTGAGGTGTTAAAAAAAACATACTTTAATCTCGTGTACGTATATAGTAAATACATTTGTTTTCGGAAATTACCACCAACTGTACATATAAGTATGCATAGAACATACATGTGTCTACAATAATTTTACTCGTTGAAGGCGATGACTATGTTATGAATATGGTAACTGAAGTAGGACTAATTGGTGGGAAGGTCTCTTTGTGGTTGTGTGAGGCAGTGCCCTTTATTATAGGTTACTCGCTTCATCGAAGTTGTATGATGGAGAGAGAGATATCTGTGACGAGACTCTTTCGAGTCTTCCTCGCATAACATTTTAGGTCCCTTTATCGTTGTGTGCGCCAGAATCCTTTATGATAGGCTGCCAGTTTCGCCCGGGGACTCTTTCGAGAGCTTCGTGTAACGTGTTAGGCTCCTTTATCGTAGTGTGCGGTGGCGTCCTTTATGGTAGGCTGCTCTCTTCGTCGAAGTGTGAAAAAAATTGACCTAGACCCTGTAGACAGGATAGAATGCAGGAGCAAAAAAAAAAAAATTGAAAAAAGTTTGAAAAAAATGTAAAAAAATAAAAACATTAAATTCTCAAAAAATGGTCGCCATCGGTACTGTCTGACAAAATGGCCGCCGCGAAGGAATGCAAGATCAGGAGAAAAATTGTGTTCCCGCGACGACTCCATCGGCTCTCCGCGACGACGCCCTGCGAGTCATGCGTCCTGCGCCGGGCTTCTCTGTCGTGATGAACTTCTCTATCGTGATGGATTCATACGGCCATATAGCCGCGTTCTGCGCATAATTAAAAAAAAAAATGCTAAAGTATTTATCCACCCCCTCCCACCCCCACGGCTCAAAATGGGCAGGCCCACGATGTGTAAACACGGCATTTTTCTGCCGAAGGTACAGTGGTAGGTAGGAGAAAAGAATATGGCTTAAAATACTTTTCTTGTTATAGCTTTTGTTCACCTCGAAGTATCACAATCATTTAGAAGCACAAATGCGTAGCGCTGTTCAGTCCATGAAGCATATTATACGTTCGTTATTGGGCAACACAAGGGCATGTTTTTCCTAGCTCTCAAGGGGGCCAATGTACCCCGGCTTTAATCGGTTTTCATGTGTATATATATGTGTATATATATATATCATTGCAGGATGTCTTAGGTTTTCCTGCCATTAANCACTGAAAAAACCGAGGATTTAAAAGTTAAAAATGTTATAATATATACATTGACGGATGAAACAATTCAGCAGTTTGGATACGACGATAATAAGTAATAGGATGATTCTGTATGTATTTCTAGCGTTATCGGACTGGTCTGCAAAGGAATCGACTGCAAAATTGTAGCTTGGTATGCCTAAGTGCAAAGAAATCGCGACATGATTTGTTGATACCAAATAAATCTTTGAGTTTGATATAGCTAATTTTTTTTTATTATTTATCTGTATTTACCAGCATAAGTTATTATTAGGTGCTCCGATTTTTCTTGAGAGATTTTTTCTTCACGGAACGGGGAAGATCGGGAATTTTCTCGATGCTAAAGTTGCGGGTTCGATGCGAGAGAACCTGTCGAAACTCATTTAATGAACCGTATGATTTTTTTTTCATTCGTGTTTGCTTATTCGATTTTCGTAAAATAGTAGTGTGGCTTTTAATTTTCTAGGTGCCTAGCGGACTAAATTTGTAAAGTTTACCGAATAGGAAAAATCATCTTTCAGGACGTATGTTTTTTATTGCGTGAGGGAGGGGAAATAAGAATAATTTCAAAGGGCCGTGTATTTAAGAGTTGAAATTATATTTGCATGACAGGTCATGTCTTATTGTACATTTACTTGCCCAGCTGGTGCGGAAATCTACTTTCGTGCTAAATTAATAGTGTTGTATGTTTGTGTTGGAGAGCTTTTTGTACTAGAAATTATATAGTAGCATAATTCTGTAAGTAACACGGGAACCTTACATCTCTGGAATTAAACTATTCAAATTCTTATCTTTCATGTGCTTCACAAAGAGAGGCTATTGACGTCTGCTGCCGAAGTTCAGACTGTGTGTGTACATGTGCACGTGTTTTTATTCTCGGCTTACATAAGGTAGAAGTTTCGTAATGGTGGGATGGGGCGTGGGCGGGGATGCCTACCGCAGGTCTGATATACTGGTTCGTTAGCAGCACATGTTTGAAAAATAGAGTAGTTTTGTCTAACGGTTTTTATGATTTTGTACTTGTGGATAATATAGGCTCTAACTTTACAATGCAGTCTCCTAAATATACATATTCTGAATAATTGCCCCCCCCCTCTTTTTTCTCCCAAAAAACTTTCTAAACTGTTGCCTTACATTTTAATAAATCATTTGGCTTTTGTAGGTATAAACCAGTGTGTTTATTTTTCAATATTCGATCAGTGGCGACTAGAGATATCGCTGCACGTAATATAACTGTATGTAAACTATTGTCACCTGACTATATTTTAAAATGTACTGATTTCATTTTTGTGAGTAAATGGTTTTATGCAGATTCTATAACCTGGCTGCTGCTCAGGAATAATACTGTGTTTATACAGAACGTAGATCAGGAGTTCGTCTTTACTCAATTTTAAATTATTCCAGCCGTGATGAATTTAAAAAAAAAGCTGCTTACTGGAATCTTACACGAAACAATATTTTGCCAACATGAATTTAACAATAAATAAATATTCGCATAGTAGTAGGATCTTGTTGATTCGAGGCACTAAGGGATAGACTTTCATCTATATCTATATAAACCGTGCTCCTTTTAATGTATTTTTTTCTCATGACATTATTTTTTCCCTATTCACGGTTTTATGGCATTTTTGATATCTCTAGTTTTATACGTGGATAAATTTCTCATTTTGTATGCCCAGCTTTCTGTTCGTTCATCAAATGGAGCCTGTTTTGCATAGTCACATTCGAGGCATAAAATAAATTTTACTAATTACTTTTCCAGTAATAGTGTGATGAGCGAACAGCGATCGTTTCTCCATACAGGCCTAAAATGCGCAGTCATCGAAGGCGAAGGATATTCCTTCTATGACTGGCTTCTGTTTTGGGCGAAATATGTCTTTAGATTGCGATGGAATACAGTTTCAGCCTCAGAGATCACAATTTCATTATCCAACCCGGAAATCTGCTTCGACTCTTGGGAGCTTAATGGCTGCCTCTAAAGATGACGGAATGTTATCTCGAATAATTGCTGTGAATGATGATACAGTACATAGCGCACTGTGGCAAGAGGACGACTTGCAGCCAGCCCTAAAAGTCATAACGTCTCTCTGCATATTACTATTTTGTGGAGTGTTGACCATATTTTCGTTCTTATGTGATCCGCAATCTGTATTCTTCACACAAACATTCTTTTCATGTTTCGATCACGTTGGCCGAATTAAAACGATGCATCTCAGTAACGAAACGTGTACCGAGGTACCGCCTTTGCAAATGAGATTGATGGGGAATGCGTTAATTTAATTGTACGCAGTTTCAGTGCCATATTTTATGGGTTATATACCGCTTGTAATCGAATAAATGGTAATAAACACCTGAGTGGAGTAGATGAGAAAAATTGAGTATATTTCATCTAGGAACGAATTGTCTAATGTCCGTAGGTAACCTGCTAATGGCAGGGGCAATGTGCAGGGGTGGGTATGCAACTTTGTGTACTTGGCGCATTAACCAGCCTGTGCGCAGTTCTGCACGCTTGATGACACTGCTCAGTACCGCGTGGTCTCAGTCTCAGTGGTGCTACACATCTCCAGTTACTGAGAACTTGTTACCATAATACTGAAGGATGTTCCTTTAGGTGCTTGTGAGGTGATGTTGTTGCAGCAGAATGGGACTACGCCTCATTTTGCCATTGCTGTTCACTTGCACCTCGGTGTGCACTCCCTGAACCGTTCGATACGTAGGTAGGGGAGGACCCATAGCATTGCCTCCACGCTCCCTTAACATCATACCACCTAAGTTTTGACTATGAGACCACATCAAATCGATGGTGTATGCCACATCAAATCGATGGTGTATGCCACATCATTTGACACAAGGGATGAGCTCATTAGGCGGATATGGAGAGCAGTTGACACCACCAATGCTACGCTGGAAACCTTTGCAAATGTGCGTCGCACATGCTTCAGCGCTGCACTGCCTGTGTTGCCAACGGTGGCCGACACTTTGAACAGACGCTGTGAGCCCCACACCTTCTGCCCAAATGTGTGAAAATAAGTTGTAATTTAATTGCATTGCTCGTTGTCTAATTATTGTGGTTGTATACCCGCCCCTGAACATTTCCACTGCCATTGTGGGTTAGCTATGGAAGATAACAATTTGTTCCTTGATGAAATATGCTCAATTTGTGCTCATCTACCCCAACATGGTGTTTATCATAATTTATTTGATTACATCTGGCATATGGTTCTGTTGGCATGCTGGTCCGATCAGCTACTTAAAATTTGAGCTTTTTTTTTATTTTGGGGGAATATAAATGTTTAAGTACGAGCATATCTGCTAATACCATATGAACTGCTGTATTAGATTAGGTGAACATAAAATAAATTATTGGACTGAATGCTGAAAAGATCAGGGAAGAGAGTGAACCTTCACATCTCTCATCTGACAAAGAACTGTGACCTGGCGCGACTTTGGCCAAATTAAGTATTTTCCCCTCTAGCGTGCTCTAGCAGACAGTGCTGAAAACAGTGAGAAGTAATGGTAGGGGGTTAAGGGAGTAGAGCTTTTGGTGGCCAATGTAACATATTATATACAATTCACATACTGTCCGTTGAATTAACCTAATGTTCATTTTAAGTTCTTGTTGTTTGATCTCATTTTTACAGTCATCTCGCTAGCAGTCGGAATATTGCAGTATTTTTTACGTTGTATTAAGGGTATTAATTGTATCGTTATGTCATGAATCGAGCAGGTTGTAACTCTGAAGGGAGTGATCGGCCGTTTTGGCACATGAGGTTCAGGCTGCCAGGGAAGTTTNTTAGGTGAACATAAAATAAATTATTGGACTGAATGCTGAAAAGATCAGGGAAGAGAGTGAACCTTCACATCTCTCACCTGACAAAGAACTGTGACCTGGCGCGACTTTGGCCAAATTAAGTATTTTCCCCTCTAGCGTGCTCTAGCAGACAGTGCTGAAAACAGTGAGAAGTAATGGTAGGGGGTAAAGGGAGTAGAGCTTTTGGTGGCCATACATTGTATAATATATGTTAAGTGTATGACAGGCAACTTAATTGCTAATGTTCATTTTAAGTTCTTGTTATTTGATCTCATTTTTACAGTCATCTCGCCAGCAGTCGGAATATTGCAGTATTTTTTACGTTGTATTAAGGGTATTAATTGTATCGTTATGTCATCAATCGAGCAGGTTGTAACTCTGAAGGGAGTGATCGGCCGTTTTGGCACATGAGGTTCAGGCTGCCAGGGAAGTTTTAACCTACACCCTTCATTTTGTTCCCGGCCATCTGCCGCAGAGGGAGGGGTTTTACAAATTGTATCTTAGGATAAATAACCAGATTAATTCATTATAGTGAAGATAATCAGTATGATTTAATGGAATGTAACATTTTTGTAAATGCAACTGGAAGACAATAAAGGCATAATGGTAGGCCCATGCAACATTCCCGGGACATGGAACAAATAAGTAATATGGAGGCGATCATCGCCCCGCCCTGGAAGGGGAGGGGCGCTCTTCCCACTCCAAACTAGGGTCAGATGTTTTGGTCGGTTTTACAGCCTGACACACTGTCCATCTTCCCGCACTACAACTGTACTCTGGTGAGTAAGACAGTACACTTCACTTTCTCCTCTTCTGATCTTCAAGTGTCTTCTCTTTAGTTCTTACACGACTTTCTGCTGGTTTTCCCAGTAAAACCTGTCCTCTCCAATTGACAGTACTCTGACTTCATTCATGAAGCCTTTACCCGGATATTGCCTTATGGATCATCAGAATTGTCTTGCTGCCACTGGTCTTTTGCCTACTGAAGTTGCAAATTCATTCCGTAGCTTCTGTTAGATGTTTTGGTGGTTACGCAGTGGTGGTTTACTTGCGTAGCTTGTGCCCTGATGATAAAATCAACATTCAATTGTTAGTGGGCAGGTCCAAGGTGGCACCAGTCAAGGCTCAATCATTACCTCGTTTGGGGTGGTGTGATACTCTCCTACTAGCATGTTTACTTAACACATTATCATTCTGCCTTATAAAGATGAGCTTGGATTATCTTTCATCAATGTGTGGAGTGATTCTCAAGTTGTCTTGGCTTGAATAAACACAAATCCGCATCAATTTAAAACATTTGTGGTCAACAGAGTAGGCGAACTCCAAAACGTTACCCATCCATTATTGTGGAAGCATGTACACTCTGAAGACAATCCTGCAGATTGTGCATCACACAGTCTCTTGCCTGTTCAGCTGCTGAATCATTACTTGTGGTGAATGGGCCCATCATGGTTAAGAAATCCAACAGGGAAATGGCATCTATTAGGCGTTGTTGCAGTTGATGTGGATACTGTGTTGCTTGAACGAAAAGTAGTACCTTTGACCACACTATCACATAAACATGACATGGATTACTTAGTGACTCGCTTAAGTCACTTGACCAAACTTGTGAGAGTCACAAGCTTCGTACTTCGCTTCGTACACAATTGTTGTGCTTTTCAGACAAACATTCAAGTGGAGGGCCTCGCCCCATTTTAGTTGGACCAGGGCCTCAGATTTTGGCTTTTCCAAGTTAAGTCCAGATAATTTGAGGATGACATTGCTGCCTTGAAGAAGAGTCGAAGCACCACACCTAAAATTGGTTAGTTAGTACCCTTTCTTAATGAACATGGTTTGATGAGGGTGGGTGGTCGACTGTCACAAGCTACCATCCCATTCGATCAAAAACATCATACATTGCTGCCAAAGTCCCATGCTCTGACTGATTTTATCAATAAGTCACTACCACGAGGAGAACCAGCATCCTGGAGTACAGACCCTTCCAGGTATCCTGAGAGAAATTTTGAATTTTGGCAGATAAGGATGCCATCACTCGCTGTTTGTGTAATTGTTTACATTATTTTAGACACAGGTCCTATTTCTTGGCTGCGTACAAACTCTTTATTGCTCGGCGAGGCAGGTATTCTCGAACTGTGGTACAAATTTTGTTGGAGCTTAGAATCACTTGAAATAACTCCTGTAGCTACTGTCATCCACCACACATCAGCAAGCAGTCGTGGATACTCTGTCCTGGCTCGGTGTCAACTGATACTTCAACCCCCTTGCCGCTCCTCATTTTGGAGGTCTGTAGGAGACTGCGGTTAAATCGTCAAGTCCCATCTGCACAAGGTGATTGGGGAACAGGTATTTACATTTGAAGAGCTGTACACTGTGTCGATCCAGGTAGAAACAATTTTGGTTTCCATGCTGTTTTATCCTCTTAGTAGTGATCCGAATGACTTTGGTGCACTTAGAGCTGGCTATTTCCTAACCTTGGAACCTTTTGTGTCTTTACCTGAGCCAGACCTTGGGGACATCCAGCTCAATCGCCTGCACCCTGCACCGATGGCAGCTTGTAGAGCGGCCCCAACAGCAATTCTGGATTTGTTGGCACCGCGACTATCTGCACACCCTACTACAATGGCAAAAGTGGCATGACAAAAGAAATAAGGTTGCTCCTAATCAACTTGTGCTGTTAAAGGAAGACCGGCTCCCATCTCTACAATGGCGCTTGGGGCGCATCGTGGAGCTCCACCCCGGAAGAGACGGTTTGGCGCGAGTGTTTACTGTGCGGATCTCCAGTGGCATCTGAAGCATCCAGTGGNGAACCTTTTGTGTCTTTACCTGAGCCAGACCTTGGGGACATCCAGCTCAATCGCCTGCACCCTGCACCGATGGCAGTGGCATCTGAAGCATCCAGTGGTGAAACTTTACCCATTGCCTGTCATGTGTGGAAATGAGTAATTTCAAGGTGGGCGGAATGTTTGGACCTGTATGCCTGTAAATTTTTCTCTGCACTTTTTTTTTTTTTGTGATTTATCTTCGTTCTGTGTGGACACATTGTGTAAGTTTGAATCTTCCGTGCTGCCGCCGCCATTTTGTGTTTCTGGTGGCCAAACTGTGCAGCGCAGCTTCGCAAGAGTTGGCAACCCTAGGAAGAAGTTGTTCGTGAAGCATGATGGCGGTGTATAGTGCCATCGGGTAGGCTCGCTGCCAATCGGTGTTTTTTTTTTGTCACATTATCGCTTGAATTTTGTCTTACAGTCCATGTTATAGCTTGTAATAACATTGGTTAAGAGTTTTTGATCGGCGCCTAACAGTGAGGTCTGGAGCGCCGGCGAGGGTTAATTGAAGTGAAGATGCTGAAGCGGTGGAATGCAAAGGAGGGGGAAACTGGAGCCATCGAGAAAATCCGCCAGCCAATGTCAACGCCTGCCACGTTTCCCACATGCGGAAATCGGGCAACCCTGCCGGGAATCGAACCCGGTTCGCCTTGGTGGGAGACAAGTAATCTGACTACTTCTATACCGCTGCCTAATGAGACGTGTGCTCCGAGAAGACCCCTCGGCCTGTTGCAGCGCCCGCCATATGCGAAGATCAGTTGTGACCTCACAGGGAATGAAACGCGGATCGCTTTGGTGGGCAGCCAGTTTGCTGACCACGCAACCACCGCGGCCCCACAACAAGTATTCAATCACGACGTTCCGGGAACGAAATCGATCCCGACCTCAGGCGTGAACAAACGTAGACTAAATATGAGGTAGGCCAGGCCGATTTTATTCTTCTGCGCATGTCCCCAAAATTGACCCGTCCATAGCCAATGGAACTGTCAAAATCACATGGTCATTAGTGATTAATGTGACTGTTTACATTTTAATTTCAAACAGATCGATTTTTTACATGAATAAAATACTTTGACTAACTTGGTCATATTTTTGTTGTATTAAAACTAGATGAAAGGAGGTGGGCAAACATCTCAGAGCACCTAACTAAAAGTCTAACCTCAAATCCTAGTTTTTGGCAGTAGTATTGGAAAAAAAAAAAAAAAAAAAAA
>NQII01000629.1:572908-585860 GCA_002778355.1 Clitarchus hookeri | reverse complement strand
TTGAGACAGCTCTCGAGAAACAACAGCCGAGCTATGGTGCACGTTGGTAAGATTGTAGGGATGCACCCAGTATTTTCTTTTTCTTCTCATTCTACACCGGAACCAATAAGCCACTATAACGTCTTCCTCACTTGAGCTCATTTTTGTAACTGAAGTAGTGAGAATTGTGTTCCCACCACATTTTTATCGCCCAGGTCGCGCCGATTTATCGCCCGCTGTCATGAACCTTCCTGGCAATATATCGTCGCAATATATTCCTTACGATATATCGCTTATATTATATCGCCCTAGTGTGAACGGTGCCTTAAAGGCTCCGCCTACCTAACGCTTGTTTACCGCGTTTAAGGCCAAGCAGCGTGTAAGCAATAAGGGCGACACTGCCACGCGCATCAAGAGCTCTGAACTGGTGCGCAGAGTTCTCGTCGCACTGCGTGTACCTGTGGGACTTTCATTCAGCGGTGACCGTATTATTGTATTGGTGGAAAGTCTGTAGGAAGGTTCAATGCAGAGCTCTTGAGTACTTTTGTGTGCATCTGACGCGTATATGTTTAGATACGACACCTTGAAAAGGACGTTTTTAGACATTTCGGAGTGCTTTGAAATGATGTTTCTAATGTGTGTGACGTCTTGAAAGCACTACACAGCCCTCGTCTGATGTGAGAGTTCTTTTCGTAGATCAACACATAGGACGCACGTTTAATAGTTTCGTATCAAAACGAGTATTTCCAACATACCGCAACGCATTTCAAGCGCCAGGTAGGCGGGAACCTTAAAAAAATATAATGTTTTGATTTACGTTTTTACGTCGTTCGGCTATGCACTGAAAGTTGAAAGACGACGGGACCTTCCCGTTATCGTAGACTCCGAACCAGCTGCTTTATTCACTGTGTTCATGAACTGAGTTATATCTAAGTATGGGCGTAGGGACTAGGTTGTTGACGTTATTGGCTATTATTACTATCGTAAGTTAGTGGTTAATTAAACGCCTTTGAAATAAATATTTAGAAAAATTCATGCTGGAGAATTTATATTTTAATGTGAATACTGTCTGGAGTACTTAAGATGGCGATAAATATCAATAGTAATTTCTAACTGGCAGTCGCCAGTCGCATATTCCTAGGGTTGCCTGTTACACCCACGTTGTACTGGGCTTCAGTGCAACATGTTAGGAGTGGAGCGATCTGAGGGTCCAATCTCTTTTTCACCGATGTTCTAGAGCAGGGGTACCCAAACTGCGGGCCGCATGCGCCCCCTAGGGTCCATTATTTGTGGCCCACCCTCGCTGCTTCAGTAGATACAAGTTACCAAATTCTTATTGTTAGGGTGTCTTACAAAAGTAAAAAAGCAATACATAATACGAATTTATTAAAAGTTAAAGTCACTGATGAAACTAGACGATATTTTTCATTATTTTATCAGTCAGGCAACTTCTGTACATATTTTTGATGTATTACCTCCGCCCGCCATCACCGTATCGAACGAATAAACAAACGACTTGCAAGGCGATACACGACACTTTGAATTTTAAATGTTATCCAATTACCTACCTTCTTTCAATTCACAAATATTATTATGCCAAGTGTCGTAAGTGCGACCCGCGGCGGTCTTAATTTTTCTTAATATTGCGTCCAAAAAAAAGTTAAGAGTACCACTGTTCTTGAGCGTTACCAGTTCGGTAGCGTGATTTCACAGCTTGTAGCGGAAATCGTGTTATCTCTGTATAGGCTGTTCACGGTAAAGTGGGCTTTTTTTTGAGGCCCTAGTTACGTTTTTCTTTCAGCCATTTTTTTTTATCCTTTAACGAACTTTTTAAATACTGTAAATATTGTCATGTAAGTATTAAACACAATGTGTTTATTCCATCGCACTCTGAAATAAACGTCTAAGGCTTAAAAAAATATATTTATTGGTTATTATTGTATACGAGGAGGGCTTTCAAAAGTGCTTATTTTACCGCGAATGGCCTATAGACGGGTGCACGCTATATATCGCGGATTTGGCTAGTCTCGCTACGTAACGGCAACTGTCGTGAATTATGCTGCACCCGAAGCGCAAGCCTTACCCGTTCCACGGTCAATTATCAGGGTACTGCCGCACGAGTCTATCGTCATTGGCCAATTAGGAAATATAGTCTATTCGCGGTTTCTTCACAGTTTTTTAATCAAACTTTTGAAAAATTATCCCATAGGTGACGCNCAGGAAATATAGTCTATTCGCGGTTTCTTCACAGTTTTTTAATCAAACTTTTGAAAAATTATCCCATAGGTGACGTGACGTTCTTGGTGGTTTCCAAAATATGCTATGTATCATAACCGGTTTATACTTGTGTTAAAATTACGCTATTTTTGGTTAAATTGAACTTTTACTGTTATTTTGTATATGAAGTATAATATTTCATTTATAAATACTATGAATAAAACAGTGAGAAATAAGTGTGTTGGCAATGCCTAGTAAGAAATAGTTCTTATGCAAATATTATTGTACCGAGTGCACAGGAATGCGGTGCGTTGTCCCTTTTGGTGTTAAGTCTCGGCAAAGCTTTGTTCGAATGAGGTGGAGGAATATTCTAGAACTTTAGCAGGACTTCAGAAAAGTTGGAAGTAACCGTGAATCGACTAGAGGCCCTTACACAATTGAAAACTTTAACATTTGACTTTACGATTTGTTAAGTTTGATTTCCGACATGTTTCTTATCGAACTTGTCAGAATGGAACTGTCATAGGTAGAGTCAAGCAATATAGACTTTACGATTTCGAAAAGTTGAAATTTAAAGTCAAAGTCAAGCAGCTATTTTGCCGAGAATCTAACAGTGNTATAGACTTTACGATTTCGAAAAGTTGAAATTTAAAGTCAAAGTCAAGCAGCTATTTTGCCGAGAATCTAACAGTGGTTATGTGGAATTGTTATTTTTTTGTAGGGCGATTTTCATCTCTGTATATTAAACCAAGCTCGTCTAAATTAAATAAAAGGCAAACGAATATAATGTGGAAGAGGAAATATATGAATTGATATTTTCGAATAAAGTAAACAATTGATTTTTTTTTGTTTTGAAATAAATTTGTAATATAAATTTTAAGCCTATTAAAAAAAAAAAAGGTACGTAAAATGCTTTACTGGATAATATGATAATGATTTACATAACAAGATACGCAATTTTTACGAAGCTCGCAGAACCGATTTTCAGTTGTCTGAACTTTGACTCTACAATTGTATTGTGAATTGGTGGTTTGGAAGGAAATGTANCGCAGAACCGATTTTCAGTTGTCTGAACTTTGACTCTACAATTGTATTGTGAATTGGTGGTTTGGAAGGAAATGTAAAGTCAAATGCTAAAGTTTTCTATTGTGTAAGGATCTGAACACTCTTGCTCAGCGTACGAAGACAGTCGTGAACTCTCATGCTGCAGTGCGGTGTTTGTAACTAAACAGACATCATAGGCCGATAGTCAGACACAAACACATCAGTAAATGTCATAAGATGTTTACATTAACTCTTTGAATGAAAACAACAAAAATATAGTAACAAAGCAAGAAAATATATTAAGATAAGTCCACGGCTGCGCGTCCAAGGTCAAGAAGCGAGGGAGCGATACGGGCTACACTAACACGCACGCCTAGTGCCTCATCGCTCCTACGTGCAAGGCATGCAGTGTTTCCTTCGTAGTCCTGTACTGTGTAAATTAGATCTGTAACAGTGGGGCTTTATTATACGCGATGAAAGCCCACAGATTAAACTACGCCCGTTTGTTTGTAATTTTCTCTTGCCGCTTAAGGAAACTGCATAATCACGCTTTAAAAATGCCACATTGAACCATTTTCACGAATTTTTTTCTCCATGAATTACTTATATTGTTACACAGGACGCCTGAGGGGCGTATCCAAATTCGTTTGCGATGGAGGTGTTAATAAAAGTAAAAGAACTAAATTCAATAATTATATTTTTTCTCAATGCTACAAACAGTCAAACATATGTAATTTACAAGTCTGAGCATCCTATTAACTCTTTATTATTCTTATTGAGCGCAATATTTACTATCTCCATTTCAATTAAAGTATTTATCACAGTCTTTACTCTTGCTGATGTCCCTTAAACAGCTCCAATTATTTCCACATGTTTAGTTAAAACAGTCTATTTAAATCGCCCCGAATGTCNGCTGATGTCCCTTAAACAGCTCCAATTATTTCCACATGTTTAGTTAAAACAGTCTATTTAAATCGCCCCGAATGTCTTTTCACTCACAAATCCAGTCCACAGTCCCACAGATCAGTCCCACCCTTCACCGCACACAAGCTCGCCGACGCACTCTCGCAGATCGCTGCAGTCGTCCCTCGTTGCTCCGGAATCGCCCAACTATCTCTTAGGGTAGCACGAGACGCCAAACTCTCAGTTTTAAATCACTGTCTCCTCAGAGGCTTGCGTGTGGTATTTATACTTGAGGCAGATGCCGTCTAGAACGTTCTCTGCAATCCAAGATGTTCTGGGAAAAGTAATGGCAATGACGACGTCTTTCCTGTGTGATAAATGGAGAAATATGAGCTACTCAGGGTCAGCGAGCTGCGATAAGTTTAGAGGCGTGTGCGGCGGCGTCCTTTGACTTGCTGCCGCCGCTATAATATAACTGTTATCCTTAAATTCCACTCGCTCGCGTGGGATGCAAGGCAGCAAGCGCGTAACAATATGATAAAAGTAAAAACATAGATGCATACATGATATTTTTTTATAATCTTTTCTGGCAAAAAGTCGTATTTCCAGAAAATCGATTTACCGAGATACGGGAATACATGCAAACAGCGATTTCACAGAAATTGTGTCGCCGTGGACTCTTAATTAATGCTTCCGTGCATTGTTTAGAGTTTGAATTGAAATTTATATAACCAATGGTGCCTTAAAANGGAGAAATATGAGCTACTCAGGGTCAGCGAGCTGCGATAAGTTTAGAGGCGTGTGCGGCGGCGTCCTTTGACTTGCCGCCGCCGCTATAATATAACTGTTATCCTTAAATTCCACTCGCTCGCGTGGGATGCAAGGCAGCGAGCGCGTAACAATATGATAAAAGTAAAAACATAGATGCATACATGATATTTTTTTATAATCTTTTCTGGCAAAAANGCACAGTTCATGTGAGCGTGAGCGTCCATTGTTTCGAGTTGTGCAGATCTTGTGCGCATACATATTTTTACGGTAGCGTTTTACAAAAAAGTTAAAGGTGCAGGTTTTTTTTTTTTTTGCGAGAATGTAAATGCAATCATGCCTAAACAACAGAAACTTTTTAAGTACAGATGTCTAGAATTAATGTGCAATGGAATAATAAGACAAGGCAAGTGTAGGAACATTTCAGGAAAAAGCACGCTTACAAAACTAAATTAGTTTAAATGTAAAATACAAATTTTAAGAGTTTAAGTACGGCAATGGTGATAGCTGGAAGTCTTATGTCTAGAATAGTGTTAGAAGAAGAAAATGCACCAGAAGAAAAATCGAAGAGATGAGTTAATTAATAGCATAATCAATCAGTACTCGACTGCTTAAATAACTAATTTTTCTCCGATGTTGCTGAGGGGCTGCGTTGGTGGATCGGTTAGAGCGAAGGTTACCCGGGTTCTATCCCCGGCGAGGTCTTTCCCGGATTTTCACACGTGGGAATCATGCTGGACGACCACGCTGGCTGGCGGGTTTTCTTGGAGATATCACGTTTTCCCCCGACCTTGCATTATGCATTCTTGGGCTACTCCCTATCCACCTCATTTTTGATCCTCATCGGCTCTTCAGATGTTAATGTCAAGAATCGCCCGAACATCTCTCAGATATTGCTTAAATGCTCTGCTCAATAAAAAAAATAATATATTTTTGTCTTTTTTGTTGCAACCCTGGAATAATTTGCAGTCTTGCATGTACTTAATGTAAAATCTAAAAACAGCTAAGCAGTTCAAAGTTGCGCCTCCCTTAAACCCCTCTGTCTGAAGATGTGTTTAGGATTTTTACAATTGCATGGGATGTTCTTTTAAATTTACTGTTTGTCACCATTATGACAATATTAATTGGTTATATAGTAGCTGGTTGTTGGTGTTCTCTTTGTTCTTCCCCAACACGATCTCAAGGTCGGAATGTGTTTAAATTCATGTGCCCCCCCCTTTTTTTTTGATCAAAACCGTGTCTGGCGTGGCCCTACTTCATTCATTTTACTCCTCTCGCCCCCCCCTCCTGTTTTGTGACCCAAATACAGCAAACCTATTAGTAAATTGTTTAAGAATTAATGCCAGAGGATGAGACCATTTATTTTATTTGCAATGTATGTAAGTTCTATGTTGTATGGACGTTTTGTCGCTCGTAATTAAAATGTACTGTCACATTTCTCAATGATCTACAATTTGGGTTAAAATCGTCAACAGCACCATGGTTATAAAAATCTAACAGGGGAATTTTTAATGCAGATTGTTGTAAATTTTTTAACTTTGAAAATTTATTGATATGTATGTAGGCATAACTTTGATCTTGTTTGTATACTTATATACTTCATTTCAGTTTTTCAGGAAATTTTTGTTAATTTTAATTTTTTTTTTTGCTTAGGATCATGGTTTAATTTCTGATTTTTGTGTTTTTATTGCATTGCATAGCAGTCAAGCATGGTTTACTATCATATCGTGAACCATTGTCATGGATGTTTTTAAATACACATATTTAAGAAATTAAACAGTTCAGCTATGAGTTCGCTCCATTACAAACATTGCCGAACCAAGTGGACTCAGTTGATGATAAAACTAAAGACATTTTACTCTGTCTTGGAAAAATTGCACACACTACAAAAATATTGTTGTGAATAAACAGTATCATACATGATTAAGCAAGCAAATCAATGTAGAATGACATATGCCTCTGGTATGTGATGTGGGCGCGCGCACATAGTGTGTACGAACAACCAGCAAAAAGAGGGGAAAAGGTTTGGGGGGAGGGGGGAGTTCCTTACGTCATACTGTCAAGGGGGTAGGCACTCCTGATATAACTGTACTGAATTAATATGTACATTGCCCGTGCATTTCCAAACAAGAAATACGTTAGTCTACTGCTGTGTTCCTACTAAATAAATTGTTTCGTGACCAATTGATTTTTGTTTACAAAATCAATGACATATTATCTTAATTTTTGTTTTGCATCGTGTCAACAATGAAATTTACAAATAACCGAATGCAAATTACCAAACTCGCAGCTATGTTAGTTTTGTGATTTCAAACGTTAAGTACACATAACATTGTAGTTACTCTAATTAACTAATGCATATCACACTTGATATGACTACTTATTCTTAGTTGCACCAATAACTGCCCTGAACCGAGATCGTATGATCCTGGTTCAAACGTGATCTTTATAATTGGATCAGAGTTCCAACGTACAAGTGTTGCACCAAAGCGGCTGGCCGAGTTCCAATCGTATTTCTCCCGATCTTAGTTCAGAAGTATAATTGGGATGAAACATTGTTTGTGATTGGCTCTCATTTTGTGACGTCATGATGCATTTGTTTATTTTGAAGTTAGAAGCCAATTAATTAGTTTGTTTACCCTGGTTGAACGNTTTTGTGACGTCATGATGCATTTGTTTATTTTGAAGTTAGAAGCCAATTAATTAGTTTGTTTACCCTGGTTGAACGGACTGAAAAATTTCGTCAGACAAATATAAATTATGTAAGGCAAAAAGAAACGCGTTTTGTGTTTCATTAGTAGCTCTCTTTACAACCACTGTTTTAGTTATTTTTAATACCAATATTCTGTAGAAGGTAGTGAATTAGATGCTATGATGTTTTATCTGTTTTAAGTAAGGTAGTTGTACGAATATTGCTGAATAATCTTTGGCCGGGGATTGAACCAGGTTCGCCATGGTGGAAGGCGAGCAGGCTAACCGCTCAGCCATCGCGGCCCCCGCAAATTTCAACGTGAGATATGTAAACTTTTCGACGTGGCTTGTGTATAAAACGAATCGAGATTTTATATTCTGAATGGCTGTTCCAGTTTTCCGTTGTATCTTCTCCATTTTCCGTTGTGTCTGCTCGGATGGATAAGTATAAATTTCATTATCTCTTTACAAAACATCAATACTTTTTAAATTAAACAAGTTCATAAAATGTTAAGCCTCTGACACAATGTATATTTTACAACCATAAACAACAACCAAATCTTTGTGTAAACAATTTAAATATTACTACTTTTCTTTCCAGTGCTTTTATACACTGCTATGATCTTCGATTAAGACTTCGAACCACCATATCCGGCGGTTCGAAATGAAGTTCATCTACATCTCCAGTTATGCTCCGAACTCGAATGGTGCAACAATATTTTATAATGATCTTACATCAAGTTCGGATATGATTTCGGATCAAGCGATGAGATTCAGTTGGTGCATTAGTAAAGTAAGTTGCTGAAATTTTCATGAAACGTGTATTATTGGTTAGGAACAGCAAAACGTCTTTCCTTTTTTAATTTTAATTACGTTTCATGTTAAACAGTGCACGCTGTTTATTTTTAAGAACTCTTTTTTTTTTTTTATTATTTTACATGTGTTGTACAGAAACAGCAGCACTGCAAGCTAAATAACTGTACATATGTCGTGGTGTACTAATTAAAACCTTACAAAATTCAAAATAGAAATTACAAAAAAACTAAAACCAAACTAATTTGAACACAGTCAAGTTGATGGATATAAGACAATGAAGCTGTCGATACGTAGTTGAAAGCGTGTTTTAACAACAAAAAAGCGTAAGTAACAACGTAAATATGATGTATGCAATACCAGTTACCTCCGAACTACACCATTTTTCATACATANGACAATGAAGCTGTCGATACGTAGTTGAAAGCGTGTTTTAACAACAAAAAGCGTAAGTAACAACGTAAATATGATGTATGCAATACCAGTTACCTCCGAACTACACCATTTTTCATACATAGTTGAGTTTTTGTAAATATATTCATTTTCTTGAATTATTTTGGCATGTCGCGAAGAAAGAAGAAAGCATTGNTAGTTGAGTTTTTGTAAATATATTCATTTTCTTGAATTATTTTGGCATGTCGCGAAGAAAGAAGAAAGCATTGCTACAACCTTCCATATTTTTCTTTATACAGAGGAATTTTCAGCTCGTCTGTTTCGAAATTGCCCATGCGTTCATGTATCGTAAAATAAGTGAGTAGTTTAGAATTGTCGGTGTTATTTTAAGCATTACTAATTAATATAAAAAAATATTAAAATATTTTTGTCAGCCAACAAGATTTAAACGCGAAAATATTTGTTCACATTCTTACACTTTAACCACACAACCACCAGCGACATCTACCCACGCTGAATTATTGCGTTTTTATATAAGCAATATTTCTTTTAACACACTGTTTAATTCATCTGTGTATCGTTTTAATTGTAGCTTCTCACATTGGCAAATATGTGCCTTCTTTTTATATTTCAGTCCAAAGAAGACGAATAAAACGGGAACACACAATCAACCCTGGCGTACAGTTGCCCTGATAAGTACTGACGCACCGTCGTTTTAGATGCAGGTTACGAAGAAAGCTGTCTATTTCAGTAAACAACACCTGCATATAAATGGCTGACTTACATAATATCTACGATATTTCAGTACAAACTGCCTGCTCATAACAAATTCACTATAGCAAACACACGTATCTTTTTTCCACAACAAAAAAGTATTGGAACTCACAATACAAGAGCGCCCTTGGCTAGTTCGTACATTTTAATAGTCAGTGTGCATACCCTTAGCACTTAAAAACAGCTTGCAGATGCCGTAGCACGCTGTTGATCAAATTCTGCATCTCTGATTGGGTGATTTTAGACCACTCCTCCAGAAGTACTCTCTCAAATTGCTTTTCTCCGCACGAACGACGTTTTCTGATTTGGACGTAGAGATGCGCCCACAGATGTTCAGTTGGCTTCAAATCATACCTGTGTGATTGAGTTCGAACCATTCGTGGAGCTTTGTATACAAACCACTCTCTGGTTTCAATGGCGGTGTGCTTCGGGTCATTGTTTTGCTGGAAATGATAGACCCCATCAAGTCCCTATTTATGTACACTGTCGTGTAAATTATCGCGCAACACCTCGATGTATTTCATTGGTCTATCTTACCTTGGATGACCGCTACATTTTAACTCCAGAAGCCTCCATATACCTCCGAAATCATTACAGCACATCCCCCATGTTTAACGGTTGGAAGAATGTGTTTGGATTCTGTGTTAGACTTGCGCCAGTGCAGAGGCGGGCATTGATTAATACAATTATGACATTTAGGCCCAGAATAGCAGTTTTCAAAAAATTATTGTGAGGGGAGGGAAACACTTCCGAAATTTTAGAGCTTGTGTTACTTGTCTAATGCCTTTCATTGTCCACGAATGTTGAACTATGGTTTTCTGGTTGAGTGATGTCGTGCAGCACATATAACCATCATGTTTATTGGGTCCGATAAAAGAAGCTGAAATAGCTGTTTTTTTTTTTTTTTGGCGAATAGACAATCATCTCTACGTGTAACGCATGTTTCCTTTGTGCGGTGCTCAAGTGTATTTTCCATTAGACGTATCTTTCTCTTCTTATATTTGACGGTAAAATTATCTTTAATAACCGTGTATTGATAAGTTGTTGTTTGTATAAGGAGTGAGCCCGTAACCAGAGAAAGTTTAAAGGGAAATGTGGGAAGTTACGCAGAGTGCAATGCTAGTGTGGGCTGTCCACGGTAAAGTGAGCACTTTTAAGGCGCTAGTTATTTTTTTCCTTTCAGCCAATTTTTATCCTTTAACCACCTTTTTAAATAATTATGGTTATGTAAGTAATAAACACAGTGTGTATAGTACACTTCACTCGGAAGTTAACGTCTAAGGCTAAAATAAAATATATTCATTGACTATTATCCCAAGTGAGAAGGCTTTCAAAAGTGCTCACTTTACCGTGAATAGTCTATAAGTGAAGTGTCCCCGCATGCTGACATGCGCACAAGTGGTCGAGTTTTGGCGGCTGGACGTTCTCACCTTCCATCATGCCCTGCCTAGACATTGACGCGGAGTGCCACTTCTCGTGGCTCACTCGTAATCCTAGGTCAGTTTTGGTTGTGTTAGGTTCGGTTACTTACCATTGATTTTTAATCTTTCAGACTTGCATTGGTTTTTGCACATAGGTGTTTCAAACCAAATTATTTTGATGCGTGCTGTATGTAAGCCAATGCAGCAGTTCTTTCGTAATCAGAAACGATTATTTGTAGGTTTCGTGGTCGGCTGTTGGAATATGAACTAATCCTTAACCTAGAGAAATACCACAGGGATGATCATTATACACTGAGCCTTAGCAGTGTGCAGTACCGGCCAAAAATAACCTTCCTGTGCATTATGTACACATTTGTGTACACTGGGCCAGAACGGGTTAAAATACTGTTGTTGGCTCACGTTACCGGCGCTTGCGTTTGTCCAGCCGTTTTCAAGTTGCCTTCGTCTCTGAAGCGTGTAATGCGCAAATATCCGATGCTGGAGAACCGATTGAGCGCCAGCTCACTTACGCGCAAAAGAAATTTGGACTCGAGGTCCGCCGGGGAAGGAGCACGGAACAACACTCTGGTTGTAGTTGTATGTGCTCCCAAGGCCCGACTGTTTACACCGTACACAGCATGATGTGTGCTGAAGCGTCCAGGGGCGCGATTATCTTTCTGTTTTCCGCTTATCGGGAGCTGATTCATGTCGTACAAACAATAAGTGGACTGGAAGTTGCAATGGCACGAAGTGTAGTGAAGATCTTCCTGTCAGAATATCGCAGACTCCTCTACGATGTTCACGTAATTACACTATTAATAAGCAGGAAAAAATAATGAGACTCGCAGCCGCACCCCAAGCGGCTTCATGTCAAAATGGTTGTAGATGATTGACAGGGCACCTCCCCATCTGCCTGAAGAATCTTCTGTTTTCTTATCCGCTGCTACGTACCGAACGGATCTTCTCAAGACTGTTTCGCAACAGGCGTTTCATTTTTGTACTCTTGAGTAGAAGCAAAGAATGAATCATTTTACCTTTCATAAAATTTTGACTGCTTGTCTTCCATTTCTGATAGCTCATCTAGATAGCTATATTAGAGTCATGGCAAATTAAACAGCGCCACATTTTACGTAAAAAGTAGCTTAATTTATCAAATATTAAAATTACAGTCTTACATCTAAACTATCTTGGTGAATACACGCAGTTTCTAAAAACAAAAATAACTATTCAAAAACTGCATTTGACTTAAATTTTTTTTTACAATTTTTTAAATTTAAATTACTGTATGTAATAATTATTTTTAGGTTTTGCTGTATCACATGTGCAGATTTTGTTGGTTCCGAAAATGTGTCTGGATTGCTGATTTAGTAGNTATTTTTAGGTTTTGCTGTATCACATGTGCAGATTTTGTTGGTTCCGAAAATGTGTCTGGATTGCTGATTTAGTAGGGTGACAATTAAAAGTTCTCGAAAGCCCTGCTTACTTCCTTTTCTATGCTCAGTATTTGCCCTCCCACCACATGCATTACTAATACTGGATCTAATGACTAGTATCAGCTAGTCAGTCGGGGAACGCATAGATAATAGTTACGATGTGTGATTATATCGATTTCTACTCTTAGGTTGCACAAACCCAAAAGAAACCCAACTTAATTCACATTAATTTAAACNTGATTATATCGATTTCTACTCTTAGGTTGCACAAACCCAAAAGAAACCCAACTTAATTCACATTAATTTAAACACTGCATTTTAAATTAGCCGTCAAGATATGAAAGTTATTTTCTGCTGATTCGCTGCATCACTGATGTAAGTATTTATGTGTAAATTAAACATCATCAGATTTTATATAAAAAGTAAGTTTATTTATTCATCATTAAATTCATAGTCTTAAATGTAGGTAATCTTGTCAAATACTCAGAGTGCCTAAAAAAAAAAAAAAAAAAAAAA
>NQII01000629.1:533215-572482 GCA_002778355.1 Clitarchus hookeri | reverse complement strand
AATTCCAATGCAAGAGTGTGCGTGAATAAGTTTAACATATGCAAATCGCATCCGCTGCTACATGACGTCCCATGCTGAATTACTCCTGCATTGTGCACCGTTTCTCACATGCTACGTTGAAACTAAACACCTGGGTTTGGTAAAGCATCACTTGACCGCTTCATTGTTACTGATTTCGACAAGGGTAACGAAACCTATATTAATAGGTTTATAAAACAATCACTCCCAATAGTAGAAACCCTATCTGGTAATGAATATGTATTTTTTTTCCCCTTTGGTGTAACTTACTCGGTCTATATTTGTTTGGATGCGTTTACGAAATATTTAAAGTTACGAGAGCCTCTCGTAGCCAATCAGACACGTAGTCCTTTCGCGATGGGAGCAAGACCGACAATGGACGGGTCTGCTGTACGTGTGTGTATGTAAGTGTGTACATGTATTTTGCGTACTGACATCGTGAGCGTATAGCATATGTAAAACGTATTTCTCGGGAGGAGATGCGCAGAGCCTGGCTGTTGCAAAAACTAATAATCATACTAGTTTACATATTTTTCCGAAACTCATTTCGGGCTGGAACGAGTCGTCGGGATTCGCGCACAGTTTGGATGTAGCGAAATATGAATAATATTAATACTTTATATATATATATATATATTTCCGCTCTCGCTAAAGTGTGTGTGTATGTGTGTGATACTAATTTGCGTACTGACTGGTCGAGCTACACCGTATTTAAACATATTATTATTTTCTCGTGGTATAGCTGTGATACTTTTGTTTTGGAAGTGCTCGCATATGTCAGTGTGCTAAGGTGTGTATGACGCCTTTGGCGTGTCGGACTGTAACGCCTTAATAATTATTTTACAAAGTCTTTTACGCTACACGTTCACTCGCACACGAGGTCTGGGGGACAGAGCTATGACGAACTCCTGGAATAATTTTTTGGAATGCTGCTCATTGTCTTGGAGAGGTGGATTTGCGTGCGCTGTCGGGAAATAATTATTTTTTTAAAGATGCACCATCAACCTAATGCCTGCCGCATCTGAAGATAATAATCTCGCGTCGGGCTTGGTGTAGCAAAAGGAAAACATAATATTACTTTAAATATATAATTTCCATCGCTCACGTCGTGCTGTAAATAAAAACCCATTTATCTCGGCGATTCGGCGGGGCTGGTGTCAATGGCAGGGGGTTGGGGGCTGTAACTGCAACATTGATTATTAAACAAGTTTTTTGAATTACTTTTCCGCGTTGTGTGTTGGCGCATTTGTAGGAAACCACCATTTCTCTCGAGGACGCTGGCCATGGGGGGCTGCGACTATAACAGAATACTCATCTGTGTGGTTATGCTATGCAGATAGTAAGTGGGAGGACAATGCTGCATCAAGTATGTGCACGACTTCTTTTGCGTACTGACTGAGCATACAGCATGTTTCTTCTGCGCGTGCGCGCGCGCGCACGCACGCACGCACGCACACACGCACACGCACACGCACACCGTCTGGCTACGATTAATATTCATCCTAACTCTTTAAATATATATTTCCATCGCTCACGTCGGGGGAGTGACGGTAACAACATTTAACGTATTTTCTCTCGACGAGACGGGGGCTATAACGGTATATGAACGATTATTATTGTTTAAACANGTATTTTCTCTCGACGAGACGGGGGCTATAACGGTATATGAACGATTATTATTGTTTAAACATACAAGTTTTTTTTAATACTACTTCTGCCGCGTGGCCCAAGCCTATGTGTTTTCGAATTTGGGAAGACTCTGAGATAACCCTCCCAGCTTGGCATGCTAGAGCATGAAGTATATCATCTCGTAGGAAGGTCTTATATGTTAATTGATCNATGAAGTATATCATCTCGTAGGAAGGTCTTATATGTTAATTGATCTGGGACGACACTGAGATAACCCTCCTGGCTTGGCATGCATGAGCGTGATGTATATCTAGTAGGAAGGACTTAAATGTTAATATATTTTGGGAAGACTCTGAGATAACCACACAGCATGGCATGCAATAGTGTGAAGTTTAACATGTCATCTATCCATTGCATCACTTTGGCATCCCGTCGATTATGAAATTGGGAAGACTCTGCAATCCATTGCATCACTGTGGCACCCCGTCGATTTTGAAATTGNTATTTTCTCTCGACGAGACGGGGGCTATAACGGTATATGAACGATTATTATTGTTTAAACATACAAGTTTTTTTTTAATACTACTTCTGCCGCGTGGCCCAAGCCTAAGTGTTTTCGAATTTGGGAAGACTCTGAGATAACCCTCCCAGCTTGGCATGCTAGAGCATGAAGTATTTCATCTCGTAGGAAGGTCTTATATGTTAATTGATTTGGGACGACACTGAGATAACCCTCCTGGCTTGGCATGCATGAGCGTGATGTATATCTAGTAGGAAGGACTTAAATGTTAATATATTTTGGGAAGACTCTGAGATAACCACCCAGCATGGCATGCAATAGTGTGAAGTTTAACATGTCATCTATCCATTGCATCACTTTGGAATCCCGTCGATTATGAAATTGGGAAGACTCTGCAATCCATTGCATCACTGTGGCACCCCGTCGATTTTGAAATTGGGGAGACTCTGAGATAACCCTCTCGAACATGCCATCTATCCGTTGCGTCACTGCAGCACCCCATCGATTTTGAAATTGGGAAGACTCTGAGATAACCCTATCGAACATGCCATCTATCCGTTGAGTCACTGCGGCACCCCGGGAATGCGAGAGCATGAAGTTTAACATGCGCTCTGTCCGTTGCGTCACTGCGGCAACCCGCCGAAATGGAATGCGAAAGCGTGAAGTTTATATCGCATTTGGGAAAACACTGAGATAATCCTTCCAGCCTGGAATGCAAGAGTGTTACGTTTAACATGTGCTTTATCCGTTGCGTCACTGCGGCGCCCCGCCGCAATGGAATGCGAGAGCGTGAAGTATGATAGGGGTGCACTATGAGAAAACCCCTCATCGATTCTCAATCCTCATTGCCCAAAAAGGAGTCACTAAGCCATATTGTAGGGTCATAAAAATTTTTTTTGAAAAAATAAAATTTTAAATTTTTTGGGAAATTTTTTAGGGAAAAGGGAAATTTTGACGTTTTTGGGGGGTGGGGGGGAAAGGGATTTTTTTTAGGTAAAAAGGGAAAATTTTAGGGAAAAACGTCATATAAGTGGAATACAAGAGCATAAACTTTGCTTTTAGTGTGGTAAGCTTTGGGCGATCCGCGATCCTTGTCACGAAGCTGTGTTTAAACATAAAATTTCTAACTACTCACGTCATGGGCGTTATGTCATGGTCTACACGCTGCAGATGGCACTTATAGCAGGTGGTCATAATAATGTGATTCGACTGTGTATTTACATATATATATATATATATATATATAAACACTCACGCAGGCTGTTTCATTAAAAGCGTGCAAAAATGGAACTGGGAATAGGGGCTGCACCACGGAGCGTTTTGAGATTGGAAACATGTGGTCTGTGAGGCCAGCTGAAGAATATATGGGCGTAAATATATCGACGACCCATGATGTGCGTGTGGTTCACCTATGGTCTACAATATGTCTGTCGTCCTTACATTGCCACAGTACGTGCGTGTATCAACATCAGATGCAACACGCATGGGATATTTGAACGGGTGCGGCATTATCTCGAACGCAGTTGTCTTGCTTGTTTCGAGGTTGGTGGCCATCACTTTGAGCAACTCTTGTGAGGTGCAAACTGATAAGTTAACACCGGTCCGCCAATGGAACGGTCATGTACAGAACTACCTGTCAATAGTGTACGCACACAATGTCAATAGCACACACAACCAATTCGGAGAGTTGTATTCGTGTTAGACATATTTACTCTCGTATCTCCTTTACCTGGTTTCGCGGACCACCCCATTATTTCACGCTTTTTCTAAAACATCCTCTGTGTGTGTGTGTGTGTGTGTTTTGCAGTACTACTACTACTACTACTACTACTACTAGTAGTAGTAGTAGTAGTATTGTTATGATATCTACAATATATGTCTAGTGCTGCCATCTACGTCTGTCGTTAGCAGTTAAGATTTTTAAAAAATNGTTGTTATGATATCTACAATATATGTCTAGTGCTGCCATCTACGTCTGTCGTTAGCAGTTAAGATTTTTAAAAAATAAAATCAGTCGTTGCTCTGTCTTTGTACGATACGTTGTTTTATTTTAGGTTATGGGCCGTTCGCTCTACAAAACAAAAGTTTCGCGATTTTGTTGCTTTTAAGAAGTATTTTGCAGTTACGTTTAGCAAGTGTTAAAAGCAGATTACAAAAAGTGCGCGATTGAACTGTGACGTGACGGATTGTTGTATTTATCGGACTGAACAAGTTTAGTGCATCAGATTCAAAATGTCAACGAACTATCTTGTTAACGTTCCCAAGTTAAAGGGACGTGATAATTACAACGAATGGTGTTTCGCGGCGGAGAATTTCTTAATACTCGAAGGCACGAAACATTGTGTGAAGCCAGAAGTCGATAAAGAAATAAATTCTGCAGATGACGAAAGAACCAAAGCGAAGTTGATTATGACCATCGACCCGTCTTTATACGTTCACGTAAAAAATGTTACATCTTCGAAAGAATTGTGGGCAAAGTTGAAACAATTATTCGATGATAGCGGTTTTTCACGAAGAATAAGTTTGCTACGGAATTTGATTTCGATTCGCCGAGAGAGTTGCAGTTCGATGACGTCGTATGTGACGCAGATTATCGATACAGCACAGAAACTCAGCGGAACAGGGTTTGAAATTAATGATCAGTGGACAGGATCGTTACTATTAGCAGGATTGCCTGTTCGTTTTTCCCCTATGATCATGGCAATTGAGCATTCAGGCATTCAAATGACGGCAGATTCTATCAAAACAAAGCTGTTGGATATGGATTTGGCAAGTCATGATGATGAGTGTGAAGTTAGCGGCGCTTTTGCGGATCGTTCTAGGTTCAAGGGAAAGCAGAATAATTGGTCTATGCCCGGAAAGAATGATGTTGGCAACACTCAACCTTCAAAGTCAAAGTCAAAGTCAAATGTCAAACAGATAAAATGTTATCGATGTAAACAAACCGGCCATTATAAAAACCAGTGCACAAATAATGAAAATACCTCGTCAATGCAGAAAAATAGTACTCGAAGGCAGTCAAATGCTTTTAGTGCAGTATTCCTGAGTGGAAGTTTCAACAAAGACGAGTGGTATATCGACTCAGGCGCAAGTGTACACTTAACAGCTAATCAAAGTTGGGTTATGAATGCAAAGTATGAACAAAAGGAAATTGTTGTTGCAAACAGTCAGAGTGTACCAGTAATTTGTTCCGGCGATGTTAAAATCACAACTACGACCGACAGTCACGAGTATGACATCGTAGTGGAGAACGTGTTTTGTGTACCGAGTTTGACAACGAACTTATTATCTGTTAGCCAGTTAATTGAAAAAGGCAACAGTGTATCTTTCAAGGAAGACGGTTGCTCAGTTTACAACCAGAATAATGAGTTGGTTGCTGAGGCAGTGTTGGTCAACGGAGTGTACAAAGTTAATTTGTTACAACCAGAATGTTTGGCAGCTTCAGTTGTGTCAGGAACAACTTGGCATCGCAGATTGGGACACGTTAATAAAGATTATTTAAATAAAATGAAGAATGCTGTGCAGGGTATGTCCCTTGATGAGAAGGTAGAAATAAGCAAGTCCTCATGTACTACATGTTGTGAAGGGAAACGGTGCCGGTTACCATTTAGGAGCACTGGCCAGCACAGCAGTAATCTACTAGATATTGTGCATACAGACATCTGTGGACCTATGGAGAATGTGTCCATAGGCGGCTCGAGATACTTCTTGTTGTTTGTTGACGATTATAGTCGGATGACTTTTGTTTATTTTGTGAAACACAAGAATGAGGCTTTGAAGTATTTCAAAATTTTCAAAGCTCAAGTGGAAAATCAAACAAAGAGGACAATCAAAGTATTAAGAAGTGACAACGGGCTCGAGTACTGCAACAAAGAATTTCAAGATTACCTGAATAGTGCCGGCATGATTCATCAGAAGAGCAATCCATACACTCCAGAACAGAATGGACTGTGCGAACGATTTAATCGTACAGTAGTAGAAAAGGCAAGGTGTCTACTTTTTGATGCCAATTTAGGCAAAGAATTCTGGGGTGAAGCCACCAATACGGCAGTGTATCTGCAGAATAGAATTGTGGCAGCGACGTTGAATAATAGAACTCCGTATGAGTTGTGGACTGGCTCCAAACCAGATATTAGTCATATTAGAATTTTTGGTAGCACTGTGATGGTCCATGTACCTAAAGAAAAGCGCAAGAAGTGGGACAAGAAGGCAACTAAATGCATTCTCATAGGATATCCAGATAATGTAAAGGGATATCGGGTCTATGATCCAGAAACCAGGAAAGTATCAACCAGTAGGGACGTGATCATCATCGAGAAGGAATCAAAATCTGAAAATCTCATCGAGGTGCAAGCTGATCAGAATTTTCAGAATGTTGATTCAGTGGGGGATCGTAAGGAACCTGCTGATGATGAACAACAAGAACCTGAGTCTATACAAAATAACTCTGAAAGTTCTATAGACAGTTTCCGATATGATGATGAGTCATATGTTCCCAGTGAATATGAAGATGCAGATAGCACACTGAAGGACGAAGAGCAGGAAAGCCAAAAGTGCCTACCCAAGCGGGTAAGGAAGGTTCCTGACAGATATGGGTTCTCTAATCTGTGTGTTGACGGTCAAACATATGATGATGCGGCTGGTCTGTCTCTGCACGACGCTTTAAGTGGGCCTGAAAAGGAGCAGTGGGAGGCGGCTATGAGAGAAGAGTTACAATGTTTCAAAGACAATGATGCGTGGGAGTTGAGTGATGCTCCAGAAGACGGTAGAGTTGTACAGTGCAAGTGGGTGCTTCGTAAAAAGTATGATAGTGAAAATAAAGTCCGTTTTCGTGCGCGTTTAGTGGCAAAAGGTTTTACGCAAGTTGAAGGTGTGGACTTTACAGAAACTTTTTCTCCGGTAGTGAGACATACAACGTTGAGATTACTTTTTGCATTGTCAGTACAACTAGGATTTAAAACTACGCATCTAGATGTTACAACTGCTTTTTTGAATGGTACTCTTGAAGAAACTATTTATATGCAGATACCAAAAGGTTTTTCAGAAAAAACAGAAAATGGCCAAGTGCTTAAATTAAAAAAGGCTATTTATGGGCTGAAACAGTCTTCAAGAGCTTGGTACAAAAAAGTAGATGAATGTTTGTTAAACATGGGTTATAATAAGTCTAAAATAGAACCATGTTTGTATACAAAAATGAAAAATCAGTTGAAAACTGTAGTCACATTATTTGTCGATAACTTTTTTATTTTCTCAAATGATATTAATGAGACTAATCATTTGAAACATGTCCTAGCAAATCAGTTCAAAATAAAAGATTTAGGAGAAATAAAAAAATGTCTAGGTGTAAATGTTACTGTTGATAAATCTCAGCAAACAATAACATTAAGTCAAAGAGATTATATTGATCAGCTGCTGTATAAATTTAATATGAGTCAATGTAAACCAGTCCGGACTACAATGGAGACTAAGTTGAATGTATCTAACAGTGAGCATTGTGTAGGTGATTTTCCTTATCAACAGATAATTGGATGTCTTATGTATTTAACGGTTTTGACCAGACCGGATATAGCATATACAGTTGGGTATTTAAGCCAATTCAATAATTGTTATTCTAAAGAACATTGTGCATATGTTAAGCGGTTATTGAGGTATTTAAAATGTACTAGAGATTTTGGTTTAAAGTATTCTGCTAATGGTAGTTCAATATTAGAAGGATTTGCTGATGCTGATTGGGTTATTGACAGGAGGTCATATACTGGAATTTGTTTTACTTTATCTGGTTGTGTAATATCTTGGGAAACAAAGAAACAGAAAACAGTTGCTTTGTCAAGTAGTGAGGCCGAGTACATGGCGATAACAGAAGCTTGTAAAGAGGCTGTTTATTTAAGAAATTTGCAATGTGAAATTACACAAAATATGTATACTATTGATCTGTTCAATGACAATCAGAGTGCACTAAAGTTAACTATAAATCCAGCTTTTCATAAGAGAACCAAACACATGGACATAAAATATCATTTCTGTAGAGAATGTGTGGCAAATAATGTTGTAAATGTTAAGTATTTGTCTACGGCTGAAATGCCTGCTGATTTGGTCACCAAAAGTTTATGTTCTGTTAAACATTAAAAAATTTTAGATAAATTGGGTGTGCAAATTGTTTAATATAAGCGTATATATTGTTAGATATAGTGGGGGTGTTGTTATGCTATCTACAATATATGTCTAGTGCTGCCATCTACGTCTGTCGTTAGCAGTTAAGATTTTTTAAAAATAAAATCAATCGTTGCTCTGTCTTTGTACGATACGTCGTTTTATTTTAAGTAGTAAAAGGTGTAGTTTATGAAAATCCAAAAGTAAAGAAATGGAATATCAAAAAAGAAACTGCACACTATGGTTGAAACACGTGGATTTTTACAGTTCTGATAGTTCTTCAACCAGTGTTGGGGACGCAGGAGAGAAAAATCGATCCATTTTACTTTAGTCTATGATTATTACTGTAAATTATAGTACTGCATAAAACTCAGCAGTATTCTCTACACGCGGGCATATTCACTACCTCCGGGTATATTTACTACGCAACGCTGTTGGTCAGTTGAGGTTGTTAAGATCAATTGTGTTACTTTCTCCATGAACATGTTGCTGCTACTAGTGTGAATTTATGTAGGTTTGGGGTTAAAGATTTGGGGTGGTGGAGCGGGAGAGTTCTTGCATTATAGAATAGGAAAAGGACTTGCAAAATATACCTTTGTTACTCATAGAAGCCATAATTTATTCTAAAAAATTAATATAAACTACAGTTCAGCTTCTTTCGTCGCGACATCTGTGCTTTGAATAAATTCGTTTTGGTAAGTTTTGCAACATGCATGAAAGTAGTGACATTTTCATTCACACCACACAACGTAGTCTTCAGACTTACTCTTTTCGTTTCTGTAAAATGTGCTACTTCTTTATTGACTTTGGCCAAACACGACAGAGAGGTCGTTGTTCGGACACCGGGATGGCTTATGGATTCTGACGGAAATGGTGTCTCACGTTCAACACCGCGTCGTTATATATATAAAAGACATACTTCTTAATCTTTTGGACAGCACAGTATCAAAAAATATTTTATTGAAATTAACATCAGATTTTAATTTCCTATAAATCTTAATTCCTTAAACAAATATATGCTGTGGGGGAGAGTGGATGTGTGTACGCGAGGGGTAATGCCCACCGAAATTACGGGCTTGTGTGGTAGAACTTACAGGTGCCAGTTCTCTGAAATGTAGTGTGAAACGCAGCCCTACAATGAATTGGCGATCGAATGCTCTGTTAAGGGAAACAGCAACCCCACTGGGACCCGCGCCGTATCGCCGTGGTAGACGGCGTGCTGGCTGTATGGACAACGTGGTTCCCTTCATTACCTTGACGTTTGTTACTTGCAATCGCCCGGGTAACGGGGCNCAACCCCACTGGGACCCGCGCCGTATCGCCGTGGTAGACGGCGTGCTGGCTGTATGGACAACGTGGTTCCCTTCATTACCTTGACGTTTGTTACTTGCAATCGCCCGGGGAAACGGGGTAAGGGAAATTACGCACATTTCCCCTACCCCGTTCCCAGTGTTTCAAGGGTGCGCGATGATATCTTCGGTAACAGGAGAAGAGCGCGCAGTTACAAACGAGCCGCTGCATTACACGAACACGTGCCGCGATAAGCCTATCGCTACTCGTGCTGCCTCCTGTCCTAGGCGGATTTAATGTCTTGGGTTATCGTTGCAAGAATGTTTTGGTCATCACCCTCGACTCCCTCAGCACGACTCGGAGTAGGAGGAAACTTCTGTATCGGGTCAGCTGATCTATGCAAGCCACAGCGTGCCCCCACGTCGACAGTCTGGTGCCTTGTACGGTTGTGAGCGTCAGGTACGAGGAGCCACCGAAACGACGAGCGAGCGAGGTCGTCTGCGAGCATCGGTAGTACGAGAGTGAGACTGATCGGTGGAACTGTGGGAAAGAGGGATTGGATGCGTGCATGACAGCCATTTTATTATGAAGTGATCAGGCCTTAGCTGGACGGCCTGCTTTATCACACCTTCAAACATTGAACCAGGGCACGAGTGTGATTGCAGTAATGCCTTGCGAAAGGCAGTTGCAGGAACCTTCTTCACCGGCCAGTAAACGGAGCCGAAAATATTATACAACGCNGTAATGCCTTGCGAAAGGCAGTTGCAGGAACCTTCTTCACCGGCCAGTAAACGGAGCCGAAAATATTATACAACGCTCCCGATATAGGCCAGCGTAACACTGGGAGTGGCATCTTTTGTCATCGGGGCAGTGGACCATGAAGACGTGGATATAGGTGTGTCCGGCCGTCGTTAACGCCTCCTAGAATCAGCCTTCGGCACCATGAACAAGGCGAGGACTTTCCAANGTAATGCCTTGCGAAAGGCAGTTGCAGGAACCTTCTTCACCGGCCAGTAAACGGAGCCGAAAATATTATACAACGCGCCCGATATAGGCCAGCGTAACACTGGGAGTGGCATCTTTTGTCATCGGGGCAGTGGACCATGAAGACGTGGAGNTGGGAGTGGCATCTTTTGTCATCGGGGCAGTGGACCATGAAGACGTGGATATAGGTGTGTCCGGCCGTCGTTAACGCCTCCTAGAATCAGCCTTCGGCACCATGAACAAGGCGAGGACTTTCCAATTAGATGAATAGTAGTGGCGTGCGGTAATAGAACTTAATATAATTAATTAGCATCTTGGTATTCCATTTAATCTCCCCCGATCAATAGCCACGTAAATAGTTATTGTTTAATCCTTATATTCAACAAACCCTATCTTGTACTGTTGTGCTCTACTTAATCATGACTCGTTATTTAGCTACGCCCATAGGGGCTATGAATTGACTTAAAAGCTAATTCGTAATAATTTGAATGGATGGCTTTAGACAGTTTGATTATACAGACTGTTCTGAAACCCACCCGAAATATTTCGGGAGGTGATTCCTTGTGGAAAATGAGGTAGACATATGCAATACAACTTACAGTTTTGCCTTATTCCGAAGGGTGATATACGCTCTTGAAAATCGAGAGTATAAATGGCATTTTTGCAAAATATCAGGAAAGGGGGTGGAATTAAACTACAATTCTCTGGATAATGTTTAGTGTTATCAAAACCTTCAACCTATGAAAAAAAAAAATTAAGGTCTTCGGTCTTTATAAAAATAATTGGGGTGGCCACCCTCCTATTGCATACTATTTTTTTTTGCCTTCAATATTGATAGAATACTGATGCCGTTTTATTGAGTGGCGTGTCCTAGTTAAGGTGGCTGCCTGGTTGAAGAAATTCTGCACGTCTGAGGCCTTAAAGCATGGGAGCGCTAGGGGCGACCGAGACATGCGCATCAACTCTCTAATCGCCTCTACGCGCAAAGCACTTTAACTGCCGTGCAGTCTTGCCGTTGATAACGCGCCTCTATGTGACTTTCAGCGGAGACCTTACAATTTTATGACGTAATAATAAAAATAAAGGTTTGATGCACGTCCCTATTCATTTTTTAATGTTTTATTCCGGAATGATTATACCTAAAAATGACCGTGAAAACACCCGTTAGAGCCATTTTCACTATTACAATAACAAGCTTTAGAGAGAAATGGAGGAACTGAAGAACATATACAGACGCGTAACGTTTGATAAATGCTATTCGTAAGCAGACCTTACTCAGATACGTTGGACGGTTTTTTAATAAAACGTTTTGTGCTGGAGCTCTGCACACCGTTCGGCGGCCTACCCAGAAGGCCACCATATTAAAAAAGGCCCCCGTGTTGAAAGTACCTAGGACCCACCGTTTCCTTTTAAAACACACACAAAGTATTCAGCGACGACCATACAATGCCTGGCATGCAGGCAATAATTTATACACGCGGAGGTAAACGTATCTTAAGCAACAGATTTAAGGCCGATTAATAATTTTAAGTGGAACTTCAGTGGGAAACATATTAAAGTGACACAATCTAATTTTGGGCGTACCTGATAACATACCTTGTAGCTATTATCTCGCTTAAAATGCGTAAAGGTTCAAATGAGTCAGCAAGTTCCAAACAACTGTACAGTACAATAATTATTATGCCCGACATCAGTTGCTTACAATGGGTTTTCCCTCGCGTTGGAAGTATTGCCTACATGCCAGGCATTGTATCGTCGCCACTGAAAATGTTGTGCGCGTTTTAAACTGAAACAGTGGGTCCTAGGAACATGCAACAAGAGGACCTCTTTGTTACAAAGGGCATACTGGCCAATAAGATGGTATCAAAATTCAATAAAACTTGTAGGTAAAAAGTTGTATGATATTAGCGGGTGGTCACCCCTATTATTTTTATGAAGGTTTAAGATCTCGATGACACTTAATNAATGTTGTGCGCGTTTTAAACTGAAACAGTGGGTCCTAGGAACATGCAACAAGAGGACCTCTTTGTTACAAAGGGCTACTGGCCAATAAGATGGTATCAAAATTCAATAAAACTTGTGGGAAAAAAGTTGTATGATATTAGCGGGTGGTCACCCCTATTATTTTTATGAAGGTTTAAGATCTCGATGACACTTAATATTATCCAGAGAATAGTTGTTTAATTCCACGCCGTTCCAGATATTTTGCAAAAATTCACTTTCTAAACTCGATTTTCACTGCCGTTTATCTCCCTTGGGAATTGAATTAGGCTATAAGTTGTATTGCATATTGTACGTCATTTTCCACAAGGAATCTCCTCCTGAAATTTTTCGGGTGAGTTTCCGAACATCCTGTATATGTATAATGTGTAAATAATGAGAGTGGATTAAGTGACTGTAGCAAGTATAAAGACTGTGATAAAGACTTTAATTAGAATTGAGATTGGCATTTAATATCGCGCTTTCTTAGAATAATAAGTGTTAATAGTTGAGACAGGTAGTATAATATTGTAAACAATAGCTGTGTATTTTATGGCGTTATAAATAAATAAATAATTTAGTTACTTTATTTTTATTAACACCTCCATGGCCCTCGCTAACCCGGATACACCCCTGGCGACTAGAAACAGTACAAATTTTTGAATACATGTCGTAAATCCGTGTTCCCTGCTATAGGTACAAAGGTCGTCGGCCACGCCGTAGTAACAAAATGTATGTAATACACACTGTTGAAAAAAAATCCTGGGAGTTACCTTTGGACCATAAGGTCACGGGTTCGAATCATGTGTAAGCCATGGATGTGTGTCATTTTTAGATGTAATTTTAGGTTAGTATATCATTAAGTCGCACCTCCCTCCTACTACTCCCCTTCCCGATTAACCAACTGGAATAGCGACCGTGTTATCAAGCACAGNTCACTGCCGTTTATCTCCCTTGGGAATTGAATTAGGCTATAAGTTGTATTGCATATTGTACGTCATTTTCCACAAGAAATCTCCTCCTGAAATTTTTCGGGTGAGTTTCCGAACAGCCTGTATATGTATAATGTGTAAATAATGAGAGTGGATTAAGTGACTGTAGCAAGTATAAAGACTGTGATAAGGACTTTAATTAGAATTGAGATTGGCATTTAATATCGCGCTTTCTTAGAATAATAAGTGTTAATAGTTGAGACAGGTAGTATAATATTGTAAACAATAGCTGTGTATTTTATGGCGTTATAAATAAATAAATAATTTAGTTACTTTATTTTTATTAACACCTCCATGGCCCTCGCTAACCCGGATACACCCCTGGCGACTTGAAACAGTACAAATTTTTGAATACATGTCGTAAATCCGTGTTCCCTGCTATAGGTACAAAGGTCGTCGGCCACGCCGTAGTAACAAAATGTATGTAATACACACTGTTGAAAAAAAAATCCTGGGAGTTACCTTTGGACCATAAGGTCACGGGTTCGAATCATGTGTAAGCCATGGATGTGTGTCATTTTTAGATGTAATTTTAGGTTAGTATATCGTTAAGTCGCACCTCCCTCCTACTACTCCCCTTCCCGATTAACCAACTGGAATAGCGACCGTGTTATCAAGCACAGNGTTAAGTCGCACCTCCCTCCTACTACTCCCCTTCCCGATTAACCAACTGGAATAGCGACCGTGTTATCAAGCACAGTATAAAATACAATGTTTTTGATATTTTTTTTTCATAGTTCGTATCCCACAAGGTTAGCTCAGGGTCTTGACTTCCATAATTTATGGGTAAAGCAAGTGGGGATACGTTCAGCTCATTTATCTCAGATTTTAACGACAGTAAATTTCGCATCGCAAGACAACACACCACCTCTTCCAGTGGTTGTCCTTTGATTTTTTGCCGCTCACGATCGAGAATTAAATCTGATTACCTCCATCCGCTCTTGGAATAAACTTGTTTCCCTAATTGGACCTGTGTAGATAGTTAATTATTAAATATAATATGCAATTTCTCAAGGTTTCACTGTAAACCAGCAGCAGTAATTGCAAATGTCAAGAGCAGTGATTATCAAATTTAGTGAAGTTTACATGCTATTATAGAATTATTTTGATAAGCACGATTCCAGTTCAAGTTTTTTAATGAGTAATCCTTAAAGAAAACATAATTCCGAATCTCTGCAGATGTCTTTAATTTTTCTTGTGTACGTGTAGCTTCTGCCAAAATCCTTTCTCACTATATCAAGTACAGGAAATCTTGAACAATTCGAAAGGAATAATAAAAATATAAATAATATGCATACAAGTGTCTTAATAGTAATAATATTCATTTTTATGTTCTATGTATTAAAATAATCCCTACATTAATAATATAATTTTTATTTTTAGAGCACACTTNAATATTCATTTTTATGTTCTATGTATTAAAATAATCCCTACATTAATAATATAATTTTTATTTTTAGAGCACACTTTTTTTTTTAATGAACGATTTCTAGCTTACCCGGATACGTTAAACGTTTTATTTGAAGTCTTCATGTAAAATTAGTTCAAATTACTCGATTTGAAACGTCTGTAATTACAAATGTTATGTAAGCCTTTCTAAGTTCGTNCATGTAAAATTAGTTCAAATTACTCGATTTGAAACGTCTGTAATTACAAATGTTATGTAAGCCTTTCTAAGTTCGTAAGTAGTTCAGCTTCTTACAAGGTTGTTTAAATGTCTTAAGCTTTTATTATACACGAGCAATATGAAGAATGCTTAAGAACACATATCTCTTATACGGACGTTTTGTTTCCATCATCACTGCAGCTATTGTAGAAATATGAACCCTTCTGTTCTCAAATAGGACCCATAACACTTGCCATTTGTTAGCCAGTATTAAGTAGGTGGCTTCTTAGGCAGTAAATAAATGTTTCCGTGGCTTACGCAGCGAGACGGACAGCTATGCACCGATCTTAGGCAATTAATTATGAACTTGCGGCCTGCTTTACAACAAGTGGTGAAACTTACTGCTTAAAAAAAATGCATTTTACAAAAAAATTAGTGACAATATAGTTAATTACATAGTAAGGGTCACACGAAAATTATTTTTTGTATACAGGAAAGAACTTAGCTCCTTGGCAGTAGAAAAATAAGCAAGCAAAGAAATCGCTTTCCTTGTCAAGAATTTATTTCGTCGTAAGTAGTTTTCAATATTTCGAAATGTAATAATATAAAACCTCTCTTTTCAAAGCCATATATCGTTTGTAATAATCATTGTAGGCCAAGTCGTACTTTCTTCTTCTCATTTTGCGTAAGTAATATTATCTTACAGTGTTTTGAATTGGAATTCATTACCTGTATACTGCAGTCTATTTATAACTATGCATACCCCAGCATAACAGTANACAGTGTTTTGAATTGGAATTCATTACCTGTATACTGCAGTCTATTTATAACTATGCATACCCCAGCATAACAGTAATGATTGTTAGAATGCTAGATCTGGTACAGCCCTTCAGATCCAGAAGAGTCACATATAGGGAACGAGGTAGCCAAGACACGAGTATCTTCTAATAAACGTCGGTCGTTTGTGCCCATCTATCGTAGCAGTAAGTAATTAATCTGTATGCGAATCGTGTAATTGTTATCCAAGAATTATTTAATACTTTTCCGGTGGCATTAAATATATTGTTGTAGGCCAGCCTAACATACTTCTTACATGGTATTCTTAAGTTTCTTTGACGCAACGTTATAAATTTTAAATCGTGCAGCAGTAGCCAGATGCCGCAGATGTGTCATGTCAAGAGACGTGTTAACCTTCAGTACGTCGCGAATGGTGAAGGAATAGTTTTGTACAACGTATGCTTGCTTGACGTGGGTCGCAAACTCCCGTGTGCAGGTGATGACACTTTGTCTTCTATCAACAATCCAACATACGAGATAACACACCTAATTTTATGTGCGCCCGCGATAAGGCTATCCGCGCAGTTCTGTGATCTTCATGTGAAGGTCATGCGCTCAGCCAGTCTTAATGAGAACATTTCGCGAGTTACATGTGCACTTTGGGCTGTTCACGCTTGCAATTATTCGGTATAGGATGTTAGTAGGCTGCATTATTTAAGCAAGCAGTCGTTTTACTGTGTGGGCTATGTTACAGTTTTGTTTAATCCCTTATTAATCCAAAGTAGTTAACTAATATGTATAGTAAAATATATAACTATTAGTATTTCTGTAATAGCTTGACGCCTGCGGCGTCCCTATATGTTATCCGTCCGTACTCAAGCTCTAGCGAAGCTCACAGGTGGAGGACGNACAGTGTTTTGAATTGGAATTCATTACCTGTATACTGCAGTCTATTTATAACTATGCATACCCCAGCATAACAGTATTGATTGTTAGAATGCTAGATCTGGTACAGCCCTTCAGATCCAGAAGAGTCACAGATAGGGAACGAGGTAGCCAAGACACGAGTATCTTCTAATAAACGTCGGTCGTTTGTGCCCATCTATCGTAGCAGTAAGTAATTAATCTGTATGCGAATCGTGTAATTGTTATCCAAGAATTATTTAATACTTTTCCGGTGGCATTAAATATATTGTTGTAGGCCAGCCTAACATACTTCTTACATGGTATTGTTAAGTTTCTTTGACGCAACGTTATAAATTTTAAANTGTTAAGTTTCTTTGACGCAACGTTATAAATTTTAAATCGTGCAGCAGTAGCCAGATGCCGTAGATGTGTCATGTCAAGAGACGTGTTAACCTTCAGTACGTCGCGAATGGTGAAGGACTAGTTTTGTACAACGTATGCTTGCTTGACGTGGGTCGCAAACTCCCGTGTGCAGGTGATGTCACTTTGTCTTCTATCAACAATCCAACATACGAGATAACACACCTAATTTTATGTGCGCCCGCGATAAGGCTATCCGCGCAGTTCTGTGATCTTCATGTGAAGGTCATGCGCTCAGCCAGTCATAATGAGAACATTTCGCGAGTTACATGTGCACTTTGGGCTGTTCACGCTTGCAATTATTCGGTATAGGATGTTAGTAGGCTGCATTATTTAAGCAAGCAGTCGTTTTACTGTGTGGGTTATGTTACAGTTTTGTTTAATCCCTTATTAATCCAAAGTAGTTAACTAATATGTATAGTAAAATATATAACTATTAGTATTTCTGTAATAGCTTTTGGGCCCATATTTGAGTATATATGCCCATGACAACAACTTTTAAGTTTAAAGATTTCTTAATAAAGGAATAAGTTTCCTTTTCGTTTCTCATTCTTATAAAAGCCCGGAGAACCTAATTTATGCAATGTGGTGTATTTGTGTTATTTACTGTTGGTAAATGTATATTGGTTTCATTTGTTGACTTCTTTTGGTTATTGCGGTTTTTGGCATATTGTATGTAAACCATTGACAGCATTTTCATAAAAACATATTAAACACAGGGGGCGGATTAATGGAGGTGGAAGTGGCAGTCGTCCCCGTTAGANAGTGTTGGCGCCTCACACCACAGAACAGATTACAACACCTACGTCCAAACCTCAGCTTTGGCAGGTGTCAAGCTTTTGGGCCCATATTTGAGTATATATGCCCATGACAACAACTTTTAAGTTTAAAGATTTCTTAATAAAGGAATAAGTTTCCTTTTCGTTTCTCATTCTATAAAAGCCCGGAGAACCTAATTTATGCAATGTGGTGTATTTGTGTTATTTACTGTTGGTAAATGTATATTGGTTTTATTTGTTGACTTCTTTTGGTTATTGCGGTTTTTGGCATATTGTATGTAAACCATTGCNGCGGTTTTTGGCATATTGTATGTAAACCATTGCCAGCATTTTCATAAAAACATATTAAACACAGGGGGCGGATTAATGGAGGTGGAAGTGGCAGTCGTCCCCGTTAGAAGCCAAAAGGCACTATCATGTACAGTACACACATTTTAATATTATACGTGCTGCAAACTTGAATTAAAATAATATACTGGTCAACAACATTTTCTGATATGATTGAGCATTACAGTCGCTTTCTGTGCGACACGTGTTGAGTTACCAGGCCGCCTGCGGGAAGGGAGGAATGGTTAGTCTAACAGGGTAGTCAGTTTCACAGCACAAAAAAACAACGCACTAATTTTCTCTCACCAAGGCGAAACGGGTTCTATTCCGGGTGGGGTCACCCGGATTTTCGCATGTGGGAGACTTAGCGGACATTGCCGTTGGCCGGCGGGTTTTTTCGTGGCACTCCCGTTTCCCCCACCCTTACATTCCGCCGCTTTCTTCACTTCATTTCACCCTTATTAGCGCTCACGACATCGCTGTTAAGCGCCGACCAAAACCTATCAACTTAACACACACGCATGCGCACGTACTCCACATAAAGGCTATTCACGGTAAAGTGAGCACTTTTAAAAACCCTCTCATTTGGAATAATAGTCAATAAATATATTTTATTTTGGCCTTAGACGTTAATTCCCGAGTCTGATGAAATATATAAACTGTGTTTATTACTTACATGACAAGGTGATTAAAGGATAAAAAACGGCTGAAATGAAAATGTAACTAAGGCCTCAAAAGTGCTCATTTTACCATGAACAGCCTATACAATAATGTAACGACGTATATATTATCTCTCGATTCCTCTAATGTTTACACTGCCCTGTGAATTTTCTCTGTTCTTGCTACTGTAACTGAGTGAGTGAAGAGATTTGGGCGGCACTTAACAGCGAGGTCTTGACAGCCGATGAGGGTGATTGAGGTGAGTATGGAGCAGTGCCGGAATGAAAATACGGGAGAAACGGGAGTCCCCGAGAAAACCCTTTGACCAACGACATCGTCCGGCACGATTCCCACATGTGAAAATCCAGGAGTTACCCGGCCGGGGATTGAACTCTGTTCGCCTTGGTGGGAGGCTAGCAGGTTAACCGCTTAGCCACTGCGGGCCCTTCTATAACTGACATCGTTGTTAACTTCACGCTCGCCAAGTTGATAATGACACTACGTATAGCATTCCCTCATATCGTCATTTTACCGTTACAAATATTAAGTGTCTTAACACGTTTGCTCTGCTTTTGTCAGTCTTTCTTTCAGCTTTTGTAAGTTCAAGAATATTATGGCAGCTGAGTTACATTATTACTAGTTACTCAAAACTTGACCACACTCTGAATGTATTCCTCGGGATTCAAATCATGAAAAAAAGGCGGCAATGCTAGAGCTTGTGACCGTGAACTCCACAAACGTGCCGTCATTGCGACGTGACACTGGAGCGCGACGAAACTTCGCTCGGTCCAGCAACACGCATTACCTTTAATTTTCAGAAAATGCAATGTTTTCTACTTTTAACCAGTGTCTGGTATCTTGCATTGTCGAAGGTGATGTACATATATTGTTCTTTCAAACAAAATGGTTAGGTGCATTGTCAATTTGTCAAGGACGATTATACGTTCAGCCAGTAGATTTGGAATGAGCTGCTTTTCTAGCAACTTCTGAAATTTTAATTGTGATAGTCGCCAGGTTTCGTTTTAGACTTGAAAATTAACAGTGCTCCATAAAAAACATCACTTCCAGCATGTGATATGACCCACCTAGTTCCTGAGCTGTCATTTTACTGCAAAACTGGAACCAATATTTGCTTTCCGTGTAGATAGACTGAGTCCATGTTTTACAAAGATGTAATGCAGGAAGTATTTCGTTTTCGAGTCAATCATTTTCACTCAATTTTTCCAAGTACGTGTAAGTTTCATTCTTTCTATAAAATAACACATGTCTTAACATTTTAGAACCGAAACCCTATCTTCAAATTTTAGTCACTGTTCCCATGCAGTTACGGAATACTTTTTTTTTCTGCCCGCAATTCCGATTGAAACTTCTCAATTATAGCCATTTTTTTCACAGTGTAAAATTTGCACAGTTTCGTTACTGCGCCTTATTGAAATGAGTCAAACTCGCTCTAATTTAATGCTTTTTCTCTGCTTATCAGTTGTCAATTGTTTAGTTTATCTTTCCTTTGCAATAGATACTTCTTGTCTTATTTTCTTTACGAAATTTTCAGATTTTTCTGTTTCTGCCGCAATTCGTTTCATAGCACAATAAAGTTAAATAATGACACTTTTTCTCTCTTGCTTTCCTTTACACAGCTTCATTCCTTTTACGGTTACCGTGCGCTTTGATTCAGCATATTGTATGTGGCTTATGCATTACTACGTAGATCATGTACAACAGTTCTGTGTTGTTAGGTTCTGTGTGCACACAATAAATAATGAATAATTAGACCGGTCGCAATCTTAGCGCACCCCTCTTGTGTCACGGCCGTATATGCACTAACGCGAGCTGCACGAAGTAAAGAAAGTCTTCAGTTTGCAGTGACCCAACTATATGTGCTAAGTTCGAACTGTGTCTGTACGACCTTGAAGTTTGGTAGATAAAGGGAAAAAAAAAGGAAAGGGTTTGTTTTTTTTTTACAAATTTTAGGAGTTTCATATAAGTTTGTCGTGCAGGTACACATTGAAGTATTTTAGGTGGAATTATTTTTGTTTTCAAATTTGTCGATGATAATTTGTGTAAATATTCCACAGAGCATGTTCAAAGTGAAATTGATGTACATGCTTTATTTTATAGCTTTCCAATTTTGTTTTGTTCAATTAATTGAGTAAACTGTTCATCAATCAATAAATAACTATAAAATAAAACACATCTGCTTGCTGTAAAACTTTTCAAAACAAGACGAATTTTGTTAATATTTACTTTGACTTCCTAAACCAAAACCAGCGTTACACAAGGGTACCGAAAGTTAGGAGACTTAAAAAAATTGATGTTCCTAAATATTCTTAAATCGAAGTTTTGGAACAAATTTTTTTGCGCTTTTACGCTTGTTGTGAATAGCACTGTTCAGTTACCCTGCTTTTAATTGTTGGGAATATAACTTTAACACCCGAATTTTATGAATAAATTAAATTAGTTTTGTGGCATTTATTAAATTTCAGTTATAAATGTCCTTTCACCTCAACTATTTTCTTATTTTATATGGTAACAAAATTTTAAAGAAAAAAAAACAATTGCTTGGCGTTTGTCACCATCCTGCGGTCTGCGTGACTGTCACGCCTTCGTAAGAACGTAGCCCGGTCTTGGATGTTGTATTGCGTAACGCGGAGAGGGGACACATGACGTACCTGTGATTGACGTATTGCACCTGGCGGTGACCAACATCGTCCACAAGGTCGAGGATTGCCTCCTCCAGTCAAACGTCTGCACACAGAATTGGGCCATCTGGGTCATCGGTATGTGCTGAATTATCGAGAAAGGATTAGCGCCGGTATGAATACAGCCCTCGGCCCGCGGACGGGAGTTGTCGCAAGTGTGTAGTAGGGTGACCAGGCGTGCTGCTTTTCGCAGGACAATCTGTCTTCTTTTCGGACCCCAAGAAAATTAATAATTTTATATTTCTACCAAACATTGTTCAACTCGTACACATTGTATGTGGAAACATTTTCCTAGAATAAAAATATTTTACACTTTAATTTTTTGAATAATTTGCAGTCAAATACTAAATTCTTCTGTTTTGTTGCAGCCATAATAACAAATATCTACTAATTAAGTTGTACAAATGAAAAACATTACAACATAACTTAATGATATTGGCCAATGCTTGACATATATGTAATCACCAAATAACATTTCATACATTAAAAAAAATTAAAATATGCAAGATTTCTTTATATTTAACTTTTTTTTTTCATGTATATGGCTTGTTATTTGGTGAATACATGTGTGTCACGTGGTAGCCCATGGGATTAGTTTATTTTGTATTTTTTTCATGTGTACAACTTAGTTAGTATATATTATTACGGCTGCAAAAAAATAGAAGAATTTAGTATTTTGCATCAAATTATAAAAAAAAAATTAAAGTGTAAAATTTTTTATTTGAGGAAAATGTCACATACAATGCGTACCATTTGAACGATGTTTGGTAAAAATATAAAATTTATAATTTTCTGGGGTCCGACACCCTTAAAGCAATATCCTATGGGATGCGAAAGGACAAGTCATGAAATATCCTCCTTTAGCCAAGTGCCCTGCGAAAAAATCTGCTTTTTACACATAAACAATCACTGAACATTTATATTATTTACACATGCTGTGAGATTTATGAACTAATTGTACAAAATAATACTTTGTTTCCTGCAATTCGTTAAAAATGAACAATCTATTTTGAAGAAATATATGTTTATTTTGCAATTAAATTGTATTGAAGATTTTGATTTACATCCAGATATTTATTGTTTGTACTCTTTCCACTTTTTCAATCGCATTAGCTTGTATTTACAGTACTGTCACGCTTGGAATTTAAGCACATTCCTTTTATTACAAATCATATTTCCTATGACAAGTATCCTGCTTCACGTACAGTCCATTCACGGTTACTTCCAACTTTTATGAAGCCCTGATAAAGTTCTACTTCCAGGATATTTCTCCGCCTCATGCAAACAAAGCTTGACCGAGTCTAAAAAAATTATACCAAAGGGACAACTCACCGCATTCGTGCGCACTCAGTGTAATACTATTTTGCATGATAACTATTTCTTACTAGGTATTACCAACACACCTATTTGCTCACTGTTTTATTTCATATTAATTATAAATGAAATATAATAATTTATAGATAAAATATAAATAAAGTTTTAATTTAACCAAAAATAAGGTAAGTTAATGTTATCACAAGTATAAAACGTTTGAGATACATAACATAATTAGGAAACAACTAAACACGTAATTTATGATGCGATTTTTCAAAGGTTAGATTAAAAAGTGCGAAGAAATCATTAATAGACTATATTAAAAAATGCGTTGACCTGGTATGTGGATGACAGTGCTTGGCGAGAGTTTGGCGGGCGGTAGTGTTTACTGGTGGCGCGGAGACGGCGACTGTTTGCAGTCGTCGAGGTGTTCGTGGGCAAGTGTTATGTTTNTGGTAGTGTTTACTGGTGGCGCGGAGACGGCGACTGTTTGCAGTCGTCGAGGTGTTCGTGGGCAAGTGTTATGTTTGTGCTTGACCCGGGCATCGGAGCGGCGGCGGCAGATCATGGACTGACACGTTCTGAGACTGGACTGACATAGAGTTGAGAGATTTGGGTGGCTCTTAAGGGCACTGCCTACCGGCTGGCAGTTGCAAAATTTTAATAGGAAATCCCATGTTAAGGAAATTTCGCCTTAATGCGTTAATTTTAATGATAGACGTTTCAAACAAAATATGCTTTTCACGAATTTTTTGGAAGTTCCCTACAGCAGAGATGTTTCCATAACATGTATGGCCTGTTTGCAAGTGATTTTTAAAATTTATGTTTTACAAAAGTACATACTGCCTATCCATATTGAAAATATACGCTCGTAGGGATCTTCTNGATTTTTAAAATTTATGTTTTACAAAAGTACATACTGCCTATCCATATTGAAAATATACGCTCGTAGGGATCTTCTCCTAAAAAATTCGCGAAGAAAACATTTTTTTTTGAAACGCATATCTTTAAAACTAGCGCACTGAAGCGAAACTTCCNTCTAAAAAATTCGCGAAGAAAACATTTTTTTTTGAAACGCATATCTTTAAAACTAGCGCACTGAAGCGAAACTTCCTTAACAAATGATTTCCTAATTACATTTCGCAGCTGCCAGCCGGTAGGCAGTGCCCTTAATTAACAACGAGATCTTGAGAGCCGATGATAATGAAATGAGGTGAGAATGGAGCAGCGTCGGAATGCAAGGGCGGAGGAAACTGGAGATCCCCGAGGAAACCCGCCGATCAGCGGCACGATTCGCACTTGTGAAAATCCGGGAGTGACCCGGCCGGGAATTGAACCCGGCTCGCCTTGATAGGAAGCGAGCAGGCTAACCGCTTTGTCACCGCGGCNGGAGTGACCCGGCCGGGAATTGAACCCGGCTCGCCTTGATAGGAAGCGAGCAGGCTAACCGCTTTGTCACCGCGGCTCCGACTGACAGAGAATTATACTATATTGTTTTTGTTAGTAGGACTGACTATATTTTTTTAATCAAACCTTTGAAAAACACTCCACATATGACGTGTTTGGTTGTTTCCTAAATATGTCACGTATCACAAGCGCTTTATACTTGTGTTAGCATAAAAGTTACTTTTTTTTTTGTTAAATTGAATTTTACGTACATTTAATCAATAAATTACGATATTAAATTTAGAACTAATATGAATAAACACGTGGAGAAAATATATGTGTCGGTAATGCCTACTAAGATATAGTTCTTATGCAAAATATTGTTACACTGAGTGCGCACGAATGCGGTGCGTTGGCTCTCTGGTGTCATTTTCTAAGTTTTGTTTGCATGAGGCGAAGGAATATCCTGGAAGTAGAATTTTTTGGCAGGGCTTAGAAAAGTTGGGAGTAAATTGAGTATATTCAGTAATAATTTACTAGCATTTACAGAGAACTGTACTGGAGTGAGTTATGGTATACATCGTGGAAGNGGAGTGATCCGGCCGGGAATTGAACCCGGCTCGCCTTGATAGGAAGCGAGCAGGCTAACCGCTTTGTCACCGCGGCCCCGACTGACAGAGAATTATACTATATTGTTTTTGTTAGTAGGACTGACTATATATTTTTTTAATCAAACCTTTGAAAAACACTCCATATATGACGTGTTTGGTTGTTTCCTAAATATGTCACGTATCACAAGCGCTTTATACTTGTGTTAGCATAAAAGTTACTTTTTTTTTTGTTAAATTGAATTTTACGTACATTTAATCAATAAATTACGATATTAAATTTAGAACTAACATGAATAAACACGAGGAGAAAATATATGTGTCGGTAATGCCTACTAAGATATAGTTCTTATGCAAAATATTGTTACACTGAGTGCTCTCTGGTGTCATTTTCTAAGTTTTGTTTTGTTTGCATGAGGCGAAGGAATATCCTGGAAGTAGAATTTTTTGGCAGGGCGTAGAAAAGTTGGGAGTAAATGGAGTATATTCAGTAATAATTTACTAGCATTTACAGAGAACTGTACTGGAGTGAGTTATGGTATACATCGTGGAAGAAAATGTTGCATTGTTTTTTGATAGTACTGCAATTAAATTAGGAAGCTCACAAACCTAGCCGCGCCCAGGTGCATTTAACAATAATTTTCTGCTTTCTGACATTACATAGTGAACAAACATCCCCTCCTCTCCCCCTTCTCCATTTAATACTAATGTGCTTCAATCCGCCGCTGATTCAACAGTACTGACGTAAAATTGGACGCAGTCGAAGATTATCGTTGCAGTATGCGAGACATTCTTCCCAAAAGCGGAACAAAATTCGTCTGTAATCNCTTCCCAAAAGCGGAACAAAATTCGTCTGTAATCGGTGAAAAACTCTTGAGGGATGGTTACACAGAGTACACGTATATTTGACCGATTTGGAACAACTAACTCTCCGTAGAAAACTTAGTTATGCAGAAGAGATTCAAAACTCCGAAAATTTGTGAAAAACAGGAAAATAATGGTTGCCACCCTGTGTTTTGTTGCGAATCAGTTCCCCTATTTTGCTCATGAAGGAGGATGATATTGCCCACCACATTTCCACTGGTGTAAGATCTCCGTTCTACAAAACACTATTCATCGATNGATGAAGGAGGATGATATTGCCCACCACATTTCCACTGGTGTAAGATCTCCGTTCTACAAAACACTATTCATCGATTTGTTTCTTAATCGCAAGTAATTCCTGATATTTGCAACGAAAATCATTTAAAAAATTCTGTTTTAAGGGGCTTATAGCTTCCCTGATAATCACTAATGGGAACAATGATACATATATTTTCGTCTTATTTTTTCGGCAGGAATCACCTCTCGGAGTTTGTCGGTGATTTTTAGTTACACGTTGTAGTTGTTGATTGCTATCGCCCCAGTTTTCGGCTTACCGGTAGGTTAAGCGGCTTTCCCACTAAACCAAATATTATCACCTAAAGATCACTTGCACCTTCATGCCTCACAGAAATTTGAAATCCAGAATCTTCGCAACGCAGACTGTCGTACTAACTACACTACGAAGGCAAACTCCTGGAAAGCGAGACTGTTAAAGCAAAAACGGGAAATGATTTTTTCCTCCAGTAGCGCCATGTTACTTTTTTTTAAGTGGTCATATGTCATCCAGAAAGGGTCATTCCAATAAACTTCAACACAAAAATTGAGTTAAGTACTGATACTAATTTTAGNCTTCAACACAAAAATTGAGTTAAGTACTGATACTAATTTTAGCAGCATAGCAGGAAGGTTTTTTATACAGTTAAAGTAAGAATTGTCCTAGTAAGAGATTTGTTTTTCTCACAATTTCATACTATCTCTGGCGATTGGCGTTAGGACTAATCATAATGTGAGTAGCAGTGTTAATTTTTACGTTTTGCCGAAGAATACGTCAAGAGCTGAAAGAAGAACTTCAACAAGGTGTTTAAAAAGTGTTCTTTTAGCTGTGTGAAAAAAGTGAATTGGACTTATGGCTTTATGGTCAGGAACTTGGAAACGCCAACATTGCCGAAGAAAACACTGCTAAAGGAGAGACAGCGTTCGTATTCTTGAGAGATTGGAGAGTTTTAGTTGAAGAGGTGAGTCACGAGTCTGACGAACTTTCAACTTCAAGGGCATGGTCCTCACCCGACATCGGACGCTTCATTGCCTCTTTGCTAAAGCATTCAAATGATTGGTGGCCTCGCAGTCATGCATAGTGCCACGTTGGAACTTGGTTGCGACTATAATGATAAGACTAACATCTTTCCCTTGTAGTACATAATTTAACATTTCTGTATCCGGGTTTTTGTTAAGATTTTTTCTATTTCAACTAATTTATATACACTAAACAATTATAACTGCTGTTTGTAACTAAATAGATGAATAAAAAAAAGATGAATTACCCAAAAGTTGGTAGAACTTGTTGGAAATTACTAAGATGAATAAAACGGGCTAGATTAACAGATGGGATTCAGTGCTGTCATCGTCAGCATGACAACTGTACATATGAATACAGCTCACATTTTCCAAATTGCGCAAGCATCTTANTCAGTGCTGTCATCGTCAGCATGACAACTGTACATATGAATACAGCTCACATTTTCCAAATTGCGCAAGCATCTTATTTCCCTCCCCCACCCCCTCAATCACTTTCCAGCCGTACCTTCAAAATCATCAACCGAACTTTAGAGGCTGTTTTCATATTCCAAAATTGTTTAATGAAGTTATTAAAAACAGCAGTCGATTGCTGCCTAGTATGTATGGCTTTTTTTTTTTATCAAATATCATTGCTTCAGATGTAAAGTAATTTTCTGTTTTCTTTACTATTTAGAATAATATAATAACTTTACCATCTCACAAAACCATAAATTGTANTCAGTGCTGTCATCGTCAGCATGACAACTGTACATATGAATACAGCTCACATTTTCCAAATTGCGCAAGCATCTTACTTCCCTCCCCCACCCCCTCAATCACTTTCCAGTCGTACCTTCAAAATCATCAACCGAACTTTAGAGGCTGTTTTCATATTCCAGAATTGTTTAATGAAGTTATTAAAAAACAGCAGTCGATTGCTGCCTAGTATGTATGGCTTTTTTTTTTAATCAAATATCATTGCTTCAGATTTAAAGTAATTTTCTGTTTTCTTTACTATTTAGAATAATATAATAACTTTACCATCTCACAAAACCATAAATTGTATTGCTGTATTTGTTAGTATCGAGGAATATACAAAGTTATTGTGAATTAAAATAAGTGTTGTCGCGACGTAAAATATAATGTTAGCAATACACCAAAATATGATAGACAATACTCACCAAAGTGGTATCCTAACATTTTTACTGGAACTGCACATTTTAAAACAGCTATTTTGAGAACGTCTTGGTGTTCAACGACATTAGGGATGGGAAGTTACCACTGCGGTGACCGAACCATAGTTCAGCCCTGCGCACGGACACTTGTCAGCAGGTGCGCCGGAACCTTTCTCAATTTGGGGGAGAGGAGTCAAGGTCACGTAGAGAATTTGGCCTCGTGGTGCTGGATAAAGATCCCCTTACAAAAATCTAGTTTTATAAACATGTCAATATTTACACAGATACATTACTTTCTATCCACGCCTTTCACAAAAAAATCTTATATCAATAAATAAATGCCGAGCATATTTTTTTAATGTTCTCCGGTTTTAGTATCTGGGGGAGGGAGATGTCCTCCTTGTCTCCCCCTTTACGACGCTTCTGTTTGCTGTTGACCTCTGTGACCGAGGTTTCCGAGGCGTCACCGTTGGATCGCGTCGTTCCGGGTTCGAATCCCCAGTAATACATGGTTGTGTGCCGTCAATATTACCTTAGTTAAGACAAAGGGTTCTTAAACTTTTGGTTTTGGCGGACATCTTTTATATGTTCGTTTTGCAGGACCCCCAACCATTTCTGTAATACAAGCTAAGAAAATATGTTCACGTCTACAGCCTGTTAATTTTTCACTATACAAATTGTAACAACCTCAAGTTTAGTTTACAAAACCTGCTTCATTAATAATAAAGAAAAGTTACACAGTTATAGCATAATTACATTTTACTATGCTTTTTATAATTAGTAAAATTAATGAAATTCAGTTTCACTTGCGGATCCCTGACCATAAGATCAAGATCTCCCAAGGTTCCGCGGACCACAGTTAATAATTGCTGGTTTAGGCTACCAGCCGCTCTCTGATTAACCTACTGGTAGAGTTATCGCAGTTTACTTTGAAACTAACTGTGTATATTATCAAAATGAAGTAGGAGGAATTAACTTGTTGGAATTGACGTGCGTTTCGTTGTTCTATCTGCCTGTACCACTGATGGTGATGGCTCGTGACGTCATAAGCAGAAAGTGGAAGAGACGCAGCATTGCAGGTCGCACATCTCATCTCCCCCCCCCCTCCACTTTGAATATCCGCAATCATGCGCGCTCATCTGCCCGGCAGGGGTTTATAGTGTTATTTTATGTTTCCTCTTTATACTCTGTGAATCGTGTTTTCTTAGATATATTTGTGTAATTGTTGGCTGTAACCATTTAAACAACGCAATGCCTAAAGTATTTTGGTTTAAGTCTGTCCTGGAANTATTTGTGTAATTGTTGGCTGTAACCATTTAAACAACGCAATGCCTAAAGTATTTTGGTTTAAGTCTGTCCTGGAACGGAGGGGCAAGGGAATTAATTAAGTGGTTTATAATTTCTTGTTTTCCCTAATCATCTAAAATCCCCCATGACGGTATAAACTATTGTTAATAAATAAACAAGGAGCAATCTACATAATCTCTAATTGCTGTATGATAGAAACATTTTTAAGGATAATTATATAAATGAGTTATCTCTTCTGAAAGAAAGCCTACCACACTACATATAAGTGATACATTTATTACATACGAGAAGTAAAAATGTATGAATTAAAAAAAAAAAACAATTTCAAGAAATAAGCTACTTAGTTTGCTTACTTCCAAGGCCACCCTTAGTGGGTGGGGTCAGTTTTCTCTCAAGCGAAGCGGGTTAGTGTGTCACAAAAAGGTGACATTTTTGTACATATTGACGCGGTGATTAATTATATGTTTTGTAATCTAGAAAAAACTACGGGCTACAACATTCACTGCGATGTAAGGGTAGCAACCCCTATTTTGTTTCTGACTGGCCATGTAACATTTTCAGAGGTTGATGATCTTCGTTTACTGATGCATTTTGCGAATGTGTTTTCTTTCAACTCTAATAGCCTGCGATATGTTTATCAACTAACTGCTTGTTATTTTCAGATTCCGAGGGCAAGCAGTACCCTCACTAATAACGTAGGACCAAAAATTATATATATCTCTTCTACCTGACTTAAGTGAAATCACCTCTCAAACGTTGTGACTTTTGTGTTTCAGCTGTCAAATTAACAGTGTTCTAACCTCAAATCCTATCCACGTGGTTTTTCATAGTTGTATTTGCAGAAAAACAGCCCAATGTTGGGAGAGACGGTTATTATTGCGCGCCTCTGGGCGCGCACTCTACCCCAATTTCCCTCTATGATGACCTTCGTACCGCACAAATGTGGCGTAGGTGGCGCTTGCCGTGGCGAGTGTATCAACTATCGTCTACCTCGTACGAAAGCCTCGCCGGTTAAACGGTACAATTGTTGTAATTTTGTCAACGATCGTCTGCTAATAAAGTGAAATGTTAAATTGTGTACTAAAGTTTAAATTAAAACTGCTGTGGTCGTCAAGACGAACATTAGTAGCTTCTTCTGACTAATGAGAATTAGGAAATAATTCTTATTGCGAACGAAAATTCTGTGTGTAGGTGCACATTTATATAATTGTTTTATCTTAATATAGTGGGTTTAAATATTTTTTTTTGTGTTTTCAATTTAATTAGTTGTTATTGATTGCCTTTGGTGATATAAAAGTAGGAGCAAGCAAAGGNTATTTGTGTAATTGTTGGCTGTAACCATTTAAACAACGCAATGCCTAAAGTATTTTGGTTTAAGTCTGTCCTGGAAACGGAGGGGCAAGGGAATTAATTAAGTGGTTTATAATTTCTTGTTTTCCCTAATCATCTAAAATCCCCCATGACGGCATAAACTATTGTTAATAAATAAACAAGGAGCAATCTACATAATCTTTAATTGCTGTATGATAGAAACATTTTTAAGGATAATTATATAAATGAGTTATCTCTTCTGAAAGAAAGCCTACCACACTACATATAAGTGATACATTTATTACATACGAGAAGTAAAAATGTATGAATTAAAAAAAAACAATTTCAAGAAATAAGCTACTTAGTTTGCTTACTTCCAAGGCCACCCTTAGTGGGTGGGGTCAGTTTTCTCTCAAGCGAAGCGGGTTAGTGTGTCACAAAAAGGTGACATTTTTGTACATTTTGACGCTGTGATTAATTATATGTTTTGTAATCTAGCAAAAACTACGGGCTACAACATTCACTGCGATGTAAGGGTAGCAACCCCTATTTTGTTTCTGACTGGCCATGTAACATTTTCAGAGGTTGATGATCTTCGTTTACTGATGCATTTTGCGAATGCGTTTTCTTTCAACTCTAATAGCCTGCGATATGTTTATCAACTAACTGCTTGTTATTTTCAGATTCCGAGGGCAAGCAGTACCCTCACTAATAACGTAGGACCAAAAATTATATATATCTCTTCTACCTGACTTAAGTGAAATCACCTCTCAAACGTTGTGACTTTTGTGTTTCAGCTGTCAAATTAACAGTGTTCTAACCTCAAATCCTATCCACGTGGTTTTTCATAGTTGTATTTGCAGAAAAACAGCCCAATGTTGGGAGAGACAGTTATTATTGCGCGCCTCTGGGCGCGCACTCTACCCCAATTTCCCTCTATGATGACCTTCGTACCGCACAAATGTGGCGTAGGTGGCGCTCGCCGTGGCGAGTGTATCAACTATCGTCTATCTCGTACGAAAGCCTCGCTGGTTAAACGGTACAATTTATGTAATTTTGTCAACGATCGTCTGCTAATAAAGTGAAATGTTAAATTGTGTACTAAAGTTTAAATTAAAACTGCTGTGGTCGTCAAGACGGACATTAGTAGCTTCTTCTGACTAATGAGAATTAGGAAATAATTCTTATTGCGAACGAAAATTCTGTGTGTAGGTGCACATTTATATAATTGTTTTATCTTAATATAGTGGGTTAAAATTTTTTTTTTTTGTGTTTTCAATTTAATTAGTTGTTATTGATTGCCTTTGGTGATATAAAAGTAGGAGCAAGCAAAGGANTTTTTTTTTGTGTTTTCAATTTAATTAGTTGTTATTGATTGCCTTTGGTGATATAAAAGTAGGAGCAAGCAAAGGAAAATACTACACTTGTGTTTTTCCCCCACTTTGATTAAAACATGATAGAATCGTATAATGTGAAACAAGTTGATTTATTTTGAAAGACTTCCACCCTGTTTAGTTTTTCACATCACCATTATTCATAGTTGAATGATATCTTCAATAATTTTTGTTCCGCAGGACCTTATTGGATTTGTTGTTGTAGTGAACTTTGTGTACTATACTTTTGAACATACTGTTGAACCTAGGAATATATCAGGACTTTGTGTACCCATGAAATTGTCCGTTCTGATTTTGATCCACGAAAGAAAGCTACAGGAAACATTAATTACAACATTTACTTATTTTGTTACGAAGCAAAAATTATTTTGTTAATTAGTGATTATAATTCTTAGATTTGGCAACATTGGTCTCTTAGTTTCTATGACCAGGGAAAATATTTTACACGAATTTTACTGAAAGTAGCGGAATCAGTCTCTTGATTTTGTGATTTAAAAATATTTTTATGTATTTATTATCTTTATGACAGTTCACAGGTTGAGCCCCCTTAAAACAAAAAATCTCGCTACGCAACTGTAATGACGTACCGTTCGTTTACTTTATTTGTACAACAAACCCACACTTTATAATATACCTAACGTTGACCATCATTTACCAGAATTCATGTGTCAAACTCCGTGGGAGGTGATTCCTTATGGAAAATAAGGTACGGCATATATTGACCAACACTATCGTATTGTGAATATTAAGGCAGGTATGCGGCGTTGAAAATTAAAGTTTGAAATACATGAATGTAAAAATATCAGGAAGTACTCGAGATGGAGCTACAAAAATCGGGATCGTGTTTCAAGAAACGGAGATCGTAAATATGTTTAAATGTGGTTGGTCAAATCGTCCCCCTTCATTAATTATTAAATAGGGGTAGTCACCCTATTTTCGCAGTTAACTGTGGAANGTGGTTGGTCAAATCGTCCCCCTTCATTAATTATTAAATAGGGGTAGTCACCCTATTTTCGCAGTTAACTGTGGAACACTAGGCGGTAATTATTCGAGGCAAATTATTACTTACCATGGTAAAATGAAGACGAAAGCCTCTTGTCCGAACTCTCCGGTGAACAGTATTAGATAAAAGCCACTCGAAATGTCGAAGGTGCGGTGTAGTCCTGCGGGGGTAGGCAATACATCTTCCTCCCGCGCCGCGAAATGTGATGTAAGTAATGGTTTTTGAGGGGGGACAAGAGTAGGGACAAGGAACGTAGTGCAGATTGGAGGAATGCGTGACACGTGTGTACGTAGTACGTTTTTATTAATAGCAGATACAATTATTTACTATATTTGTTCCAATTACCGTCCCCCAACTTCAACACACAAATGGTAACGGCGGATCAAATTGGCACGGGTCCGTGCATAAATGTCTGGTATGGCGCGTACAAAATCAGTTGTGGCTATCATGTGTGACGAAATCTTCCTCACTAGCCACAGGCGTCTCGTAGACCAGGGATTTGACATGACTACGTAAAAATAAAATCGTTGAATGGCCAACACCAACAGCAAGGCCTACAGCCTGCGAGCTAATGGACGGTTCCTGCCGCACACGGTGAAGCACGTCCTCGTCAAATGCAGGTTGCCTGCTCTTAAACGAGGTGCATGTCGGCTAGCTCCGCTCGCGTAAAACGTTCCATGCTTCCACAACCAGCTGCAGGCACATACTGACCACAGAGCAAGTAGAAAGGCGACACTTCTATGTATTACGCGAAGCTCTTATTTTGAGCTTCAAAATATAAACATGTCGCAATTACAGTGGCTCACATTAATATTCGGCCACCTATGATTATCGCAGTTTCATGGCTTTATGTTACATTAGAAATTAATATAAACATGAATCATATTGCACAATCATTAGTGTGTGCTTTAAATGAAANTGGCTTTATGTTACATTAGAAATTAATATAAACATGAATCATATTGCACAATCATTAGTGTGTGCTTTAAATGAAATGTAGCGTTAGCCAATAACGGAAATGAGCAATGCAACTTCAGAAAAAATATCATTTTGTCATCCCATGCTGGATTGGATAACTACGCCAATTTAATATTCGGCCATCATCATTCAAACACAAACATAATCCTCTTTGCAAACTAAAAACAGTCTTTTAGTACCTGGTAGCATGGCCATTCTGTTTAATTACTTCTCGCAGGCGTTGTGGCATATTAGCAATTATTTTCCTGGTACATTCGGAGCCAATCTTACTCCATTCTTCCTTGAACCTTTTCTCCAATTCTTTTGTGGACCTAATTGTTGTAGTACGCAGTCTTCTTTTGAGTTCATCCCACAGATTTTCTATGGGATTCAGGTCGGGTGATTGAGGAGATGTGCTAATGACTTTGGGACAGTTATACAAAAGCCAGCTCTTGACAATTTACGACTTGTGATTTGGATCTTTCTCTTGGTAGAACTTAAACATGTTTCTAATGCCCAGATTATCAAAACTCTTGAGTAGGTTTTCTTTCAGGATGTTGAGATAGTATTCCTTTTTCATTGTTCCATCAACACGTACAGCCTCTCCAACACCTGCTGTAGATATACATCCCCAGATCCAAATACTACCTCCACTGTGTTTCACAGTAGGTTGTATGTTCCCAGGTTTTTTTTCCTCATTTACCGTTACCCTGCCGTCTGAACCAAACACATTCAATTTCGCCTCAACAGCAAAAATAACACCATTCCACCAATTTTCATCTTTGTCAGCGTGGTATTTTGCGAACTTAAGTCGTTTTCTTCTATTCACCTCATTAATTAAAGGCTTCTTTCCAGGTTCCCTGCTATTATATCCTGCTCTTCTGATAACTCATCGTATGGTTTCTGGATGGACACTCTTTCCACATTCATTGAGTACCTCCGTGGTAAGTTTTCAAGCACTTATTTTTTGGATATTTCTTTATTTTCCTGATTACTAGACGTTCTTCTCTCTCGTTTAGTTTCTTTGACTGTACTTTTTGAGGCACCAAATCTATTCTGTCTTCCTTTTCATACCTTCTTATGATGTCTCCGACAGTGGACCTCGTCAGATTCAAGTGCTCCGCAATTTCTCGTTGAGATTTCTTCTTTGCATGATGAAAAATACCAGCTGCCGCTGTTCAAACGTTGTATTCTTGCCCTACGTCCCATTTTCCTGACTGGCGCAGCCAACAGAGCTACCCAATACAACCTCTCAGCGCAGAGATCATGCAGGGAATGGCACGAGGTACGAACGCAATGTGCATCGTGCCTGTGCCACGCGTCCACCACAACTGGCCGAATATTAAAGTGACGTACTTATGCAGCACGCGAGGACAAAATATTGTGTTTTATTAACTTTCACTGCTCATTTAAGTTATTGGCTACTATTGCATTTTATTTAAAGTACACAAGAATGATTGTGCAATATGTTTATGTTTATCTTCATTTATAATGCAACATAAGGCCATGAAACTGCGATAATCATGGGTGGCCGAATATTAATGTGAGCCACTGTATATAGTCAATATAACATTCGTCAATGCACATCAACACAAATTAAAACCTATGAATTCAGACTTTGGTTACCCTGATGAATACAATTTAGGGAACCCATTTTCGTCTAGGTAAATATTGTTTAGGTAACCCCATTTTTGGTAAGTTTTTTTTCCCTACTGTTTAAAGTGGCATACATTATTTCGGGGGTTGACTTCCAATTATTTCTAAAATTAGGCATTAAAGACTGGCGATCCTCATTTTTTTCAAACACCTTTGTATTTTAAACGTCTTTTTTTAAAGCAAATTGAAAATCAACGATCTCATCTCTGTAAACATAACACCGTGCAAGTCACAAAGCATCAAGTGGGACAGGGTAGCAACNCGAAAATCAACGATCTCATCTCTGTAAACATAACACCGTGCAAGTCACAAAGCATCAAGTGGGACAGGGTAGCAACTGTGTTATTATCGAGTGAAGCCACAAAATTGTCGTTGTGTAATTTTCTGTGTATTAAAAATGAAATTATACCTCTAATTATCTCGTAGTTACAAACTGAGAACAAATATCTTGGTTGTTTCTAGTTTATATTTTTTAAACATGAATAAATTTCCATTGTATTTTTGGTGTTGGCGACACGGCTGCGATCCGAGAAAATAGTGGATCGGAAGGGCCTATCTAGTGTCTCCTGATACTGACTTGCCAACAGCCAAGGCAAACTTACCGGTTACATCCCCACCTGTACCTTCAGCCACGTCCGAAGCGCGGGTGGTGGTAGTGCTGTTTTCCCCCGCAGCGCTACACCACACCTTCAACATTTTAAGAGGAGTTTTCTCGGAAACAAGTTCTGACTAGAGGATCTTTTTTTTTATTCATTTTGCCATGGTGAGTAATAATTTGCCTCGAATATTTTATTGCCCTTAGTGTTCCAAAGTTACTTGCGAAAATGGGGGCACTATCTGTACTTAAGCATTGAAGGGGAACGATTTGATAAACCACATTTTAACAGATTTACGATTTCCGTTTCTTGAAACAAGATTCCTATTTTGGTCGCGCTACATCTGAAGTACTTCCTAATATTTTTATATTCAACTTCGATTTTTCAAAGCCGCGTCCCTCCCTTAATATTCGCCATACGATAGTGTTATTATTTTACTAAGGAATCACCTCCCGGAGTTTGACACATGAATTCTGGCCAACGTTGCGTGTGCGAGTAACATATGTATATAGTGCTTTGCTTGATTATATCATGATTGTTATTTCAATCTGGACAGAAGATGTTTCTAAAATCTTAAAGGACTTGTTAAAGTAAACACTGTGCTACTATTAGTTAAAACTACACGTATTTGACAATACTATAGAAAAGTTGGAGGGGGTGGGGGATGTGCAGCCGTAAAACGTCTTGATCCGCCATTTTCCTTTACCGCCATTGAACGCCTCAAATACATTTACGATTATGAAGTTTGTTTGTTTGTTTCGGGAAACGGGCGAAGTGTCATTACTAATGATTCATATTATTGACAAACGCGATTTTTGTAAAGTAATCGTCCAAGGATTGCTATAGAACAACACGTGTTCAAGAACTGCTATTAGGAATAACAAATAGTAAATTAGTGAGTTTCCTAAATAATGTATTTCGAAATTCTTAGGAAAACTGTTTGAAATGCACGTGGCCATAAAAAATCCGCACTTTAATTTAGGTTTTGTAGTATAAAAATAATATTTCTTATTACGCGTACATTGTACACGTAACGAGTGTAAGGTTAACTTCAGTAAAAATGTTACCTACCGTGTGTGTTAATTGCTGCATCTGTACGAACAATGACATATGTATTGCGTTTTGTTCTTTCGTTGAAGTTAAAACTTCCGAAGTTATAATAATTTGAATGTTATTTTCGTACGAGCAAAATTTTCTACTGCTCAATGAAAGCAATATGCAATTCAAAATGTCACTGTCTTGTAAGGAGGATTGCAAAACAATAGACGTTAAAACTCAACGCCCCCCTCCCCCCACACACATCCTTTTTATCCTCGAAATAAAAAAAAACAGTGTCCCAGCAGTTTAAAATAAAATAGGCTGGAATGACAATCTAGCTAAAGTATTCTACATTGATTACTGAAGTTAGCTAAAAATAGTTCTACACCGTATTACATAAGTGGTCATAAAGTAATGGCTAATCGGTGTCTATACTGTAGCTATATGTGCGTTGTCGTCTACTTTATTGTTTTCGAAATACACATTATAAATATGTTACTTCCATAAACGTGACTCTTAAATGATAGTTGCTGTAAATTGGGCGCAATATAACTAACATTTTAAACTAACCTGCAACATTTAATTTACCTGTCTTTCTCTCACACAATACTGAAGCCGTGGTTGTGTAGTAGTCAAAACTACTCGCCTTCCAACAAGGTTAATCGGGCTCGATTCTCAGCGAGGTCACTTTCGGATTTTAGCACGTGGGAATCGTGCTGGACGANTCCAACAAGGTTAATCGGGCTCGATTCTCAGCGAGGTCACTTTCGGATTTTAGCACGTGGGAATCGTGCTGGACGATGCCGCTGATCGCGGGTTTTCTCGGGGATATCTCGTTTCCCCCATCCTTGCATACCGGCGCTACTCCATACTGCCTCGCTTCATCCTCATCGACGCTCGGTACCTGTTAAGAGTCGTCAACAACTCTACACTCTCCTCTTACAATACCAAAATGGTAAAATGGGTTAGATTCCCGACGGGGTTACCCGGATTTTCGCATGTGGGAAACGTCCCGTATCCCGCGCCCTTGCATTCCTCCGCTGCTCTATCTTCACCTCATTTCACCCACACCGGCGCTCAAAACATCGATGTTAGCGCCGACCAAAACCTGTAAATTCAACTCGAGTCAAGCATTTTACCCACTGCCTCTGCAAATTCTCTTCTGTGGGGATCGTATAGAACTTGACATCCGTAGTGTTTCTATTACTGTTATTACAAAAATATACAGCACAGTATGGCATGTATGTTTAGACAATGAATAGCTTCATCCGCAGCGTNAAATCCGTAGTGTTTCTATTACTGTTATTTCAGAAATATACAGCACAGTATGGCATGTATGTTTAGACAATGAATAGCTTCATCCGCAGCGTGCACTGTATTATTGTCGTGAGCAACCGAGAGGAGTCGGTTCGACAGTGACGTCAACAACTGCAAGTCGTCCCCATCTAACCTGCGCGTGCGCCTACCTCCTTTATTCGTAGCGCCGTGGGTTCATCATGCAGGCTTTGTTAGTGCGATTAACCTCTGGTGTTATTTGAAGCGAAATTTTGCAGGAGCATCAACAAGCCTTCTTCTTCTGCTCGGTCGGCATTTTTTTACAATAGGATAGTCGCAATATGCGTTTTTTTAGGCCCCCCCCCCCCCG